>JAVTVY010026001.1:0-100712 GCA_036873755.1 Hanleya hanleyi
ATTTCAAGAGGGTGATACACAATCAGTTTCTACAAGAATCTGTTCTTCCTTGTCTCCCCTACATGTATATGGCATTTGTCCTGTGGAGTTATCTCCTATGTTTGATACATGTAAGAATCAGCTACATTCAGTTAAACTGTTGTGAAATAAAAACAGTACATTTGCTAATTTAACGAGAAGAGGGTCCTTTATGAACTTATACCTGTTTATTAACTCAAGAACAAAGGTTTACTTCATCACTTTCTTCACATTTTTCTTCTTTCATGAACAATTTCTCGCCTGAAAGGAATTCATTTAAAGGGAAACTACTATTTTCTTGTGTTTGACTATTGTCGATGTCAGTGTGGGATATGTGAGCTCTCGGCTCTTGTTTCAAGGTCACCTAGTTGCCAAGAGTTAAGACCATTTTACTTTATCATTCAATATAAGATGTGAAATATGTTACATTCTCAGAAGCACAAAATCGTAGACTGTTCTCTGAATTGCTAGCTACCAATTGGGATCAAGGCCATTAAACAACTTTGCAATTTGGACCCGTGTAATTCCAGATATATGGGCGTATATTGAAGCCCCTTGGGCTCTTGTTTAGATATTCCATGGAATCGACACTAATTTATCGAAATGCAGTGAAGCCCGTCAGCACCCCATGTTACGCTTCACCTCCCGTCGCAACGCCTTAGCCCCTATCTTTACGCCTTATCGCCCGTCCCAACGCATTAACGCCCTATCTCAAACGCCTTAACGCCTTATCTCAACGCCTTAACGCCCCATCGTAACGCCTTTACGCATTGTCTACTATGCAATCACATGCATATTCTGACCATTGGCCTTGATGAAAGCGACGTCATCACTGGACATCGCCGAAAGTGATGACGTCACTTTCATCAAGATCAATGGTCAGAATATGTGCGTGTGATTGGATAGTTGAAATGCGTAAAAGCGTTACGATGGAGCGTTAAGGCGTTGAAATAAGGCGTTGAGATAGAGCGTTAAGGCGTTGGGACGGGCGTTAAGGCGTGAAGATAGAGCGTTAAGGCGTTGCGAGGGCGTTAAGGTGTAATAACGGGCGTTAACGCGGCCTGGAGAAGCGCCGCACCATGACACTTCACACGACAAAATACGCCCATTACAGGTCCCACCACGACCCCAAAATGTTCATTCCGATGCCCTTTTCCAAAAAAATTCTGTTTGCGCATGCGCAGAATGTTGAAACCGGACGACTCAGCAGCCCAGTCGGATGGACCCCAATGAGAGCTACACATTGACACCTCATACGATCCAATCGGACCACTATGGGTCCACATAGACCTCAAAACGTCCACCGCAGCGCTACCATCCAAGACCATGCCCACCGAGTGCGCATGCGTACAGTAACTTAAAAAAACCCGCATGGCCTCAAGACCCCTCCCATCCTGTTCTATGTGGTGAGACGAGAAAAACAAGGGGCCACAACCCATATCGCAAATGTCCATGGGATTCCCAGTGGGACCAACTTTGTCCACTGTGGCAGTATGGACTACTCTGTTCACCCCAGACCTACCTGAACTGTTGCAGAAATTTTCACCGCATGGCTTCGAGGTCCCTTCCATCGTGTTCTACATCGCGAGCCGAAGAAAACAAGATGCCACATCCTATATCGCAAATGTCCATGAGTGGGTTTCCTAGTGGGACCAACATTGTTAAACATTGTCCACTGCCCATAGATTAACACTGGAGGTCACTGGGATCTTATATGTATGGGGAGATCACTCTTGTTGGGCCGTCACGTGACCGGACCTGACGTCAACAAAAGTGACCGAGATGTGATCGTTGACCCGGATATTGTGACGTCATCGTGACGTGATCCACTACGTTATCACCCTCCCCCTCATTTTTGATAAGGAATTTCACCTCTTCCTATTACTACCGCTGTTATTCTCGGTAAAGTGCTCAAGTCTCTATTACGTATGCGTATTCAACACACAATGCACTACTACTGCACATGACGTCGAGGGGTCTCCTTTGGTGAAATACCGGTGTCTCTAAACCCGGTCATTCTCGGTATATAGTTTCACTTCTGGCTGCGCATGCGCAGTCCATCCACATTGCCTTATTACGCATGCCTGCTTCCATGGGTACCCTTGGGTGAAATACCGAAGTCTCCAATCCCTGTCGTTGAATGAATGAATGAATGTTCCATCGGTAAGTGACATTTCGAAAAACGTGACATTTCCAAATTTTCCTGGCCTGTGGATACTGAATGGTAGATGTCTACCTATATATGTTCAATAAATTATGAAAATTTATAAACAAATATTTTTCTTTCAAATCAATTTTTTTTAGAATATTTTTCCTAAATGATTTTCTCTTTCATCTTGGGCTCAAATGAAGTCATTCCTTTTAACTTCAAGCCGAGTTACTACAACTTTTAATTTTCTACCATACCCTGACCTCTATGACATAGAAAAAGAGACTTTTCTATGTACAAAAAAATAAAATAAATAAAAACTGTAGTAACTCGGCTCGACGTTAAAGGAAATGGCTTTATTTGAGTCAAATGTGAAAGCGGAAAACATCTAGGAACAATATATAAAACTTAATTGATTTGAATTTGTTTTTACTAATTTTCACAATTTATTGAAAATATAGGTAGACATCTACCATCCAAGGCCAGGCATCTGAATAGAATAGAATAGAGCCTTTATTTGTACTCTTATACACATTAATGGGATAATGTGTATACCCATTAATGGGATAATGTGTATACAGGGTTGGGGGAAACAAAACAAAAGAATTAATCACAACATGTTCACCGGATTCAACAAGATACATTGTTCATCAAACACTTTATCTTAATTTGATTGCGATGAATAAAGTCTACTACCAGAGAGATGACCACCATATCGATATCTCCTCGGCAGAAAGAAGTCCTACAAATTTTGCCCTATCTGGCATATTGATGAAGTTGGTATATGTCCGCGATATATTTGTACAAGAGGTCACAAACCCCCATTGAAGTTTCTGCGTGAGTAGTAGACAGGCCCTGATGGAGGTGGACCAATCAGAATTGAGAACGAAAGTAGGTCAAGTATGACGCGTTTGACGTCATTGTGTGACGTAATTAGGGCGTGGTTGTAAGAAACCGGTTTAACCGGTCGTAAGAAACCGGTTTAACCGGTCGTAAGAAACCGGTTTAACCGGTCTTAAGAAACCGGTTTAAATAGGGCGGCGTCAGCCCCTTTGTTAGCAGCTCCTTTGTTAGCTACCAATAAAAACACCACGTGACCCTTTGACGGCTAATAGGATAAAAGGAGAGTGTTTTCGAGTTCAGTGGTCACATGCCTCTGGCGCACGAAGGTGCGTTTTTACGTATTTGGTCGATCTCCTGTCTCGGTATACAATGGATGACGAGAAAACATTTGATGAAGGTAAGTTCGCATTATCAATCATTCCTTTGAGCACAAGCGTATCATAGCGTATGTTGAGAGAAGATCTTTCATATATTATAGACTAACACAACACATTGTATTAGAGCAAATGGCCAACTCTCTCGTTACCTCGATTATTTAAGAACTCTAAAAAAAAATTAAAAGCTACAAGTTAATTCTTGTCTTATTCCCAAGCGCCTTTTTTTTTGTCACCGTTCACGATTGAGGTAAATATAATATGAAATTAGAATTGTATGACCAGTTATTTCATTTACAGATGCTTTCTTCGATGCACTACAAGATCTAAGCTTACCGTCATCTCCCAAAGCTAGTTTTAGGTATGTAATTATTTCCATTTTCAATTTATTTTCTTCAGACCCTTGTTATTCGTTATGTTTTATCTCTTATTCGTACTTAAAACAGTTTCGTTCAAAGGGTTTATCTTTAAAGATATCAGGAAATATTCCTAAATGATAGGTTAGCTCGGTGGATAAGACGTCGGCCTCAGGATCGATCAGTCAGGGGTTCAAATCCTGGTTGGGTCGAGAAAACTTTTTTCTTCTTATGTCATGGAAAACAATAAAGAGTTGCTACATCTATCTTTGGATGGTATATTTATTATCGCTGGATACCCGTTGTAACCGACTATCGCCCGTATAAAGGCATATCGAAACGACTCTGGACAGTGGCCGAAAGAAAGAAGAACACAACTTCGGTTGTTAAAGTTCAAAGTATATATTTATTTATACAAATTAATTGAGTAATGACAGTTTCAAAACGAAAATACAAACTGACCAATCCTAGTATCCAAACGTCAATTTCATTGCCACAACCCTGTGAAAGAGCTGAGGGTATATCGATAACGAATGTAACGGTACGCCCTGGTGGCGAAATCAACTAATCAAAGGATTTGATCGGTTGTCTTGTGTACTCGCGCGGTAAAAGTCTGTTTATTAAGAATTTACGCATCTCAACGGCAGACTCTTCCGCTTCATCGTTTGATAAGTCGTCTTCCTCACGCATCCGTTTCTTAGTCGCCATTACTTTCTGATGAATCGGATGCTTCCGTAGTTTGCTCCATAACCTTAAATTATGGGCGTAGATATTTCGGAACCTCGTCTGTATTCTGGGTAAAAGCTTGTCATATGCCATCTGATGCGCAGTTGGTTCATCCATTCCGTCTTCTTCGTAAACTTCCGCAAGGTCGTTTATATCGGATTCATGATCATCAATCGCTTTATCCGCGAAGAGTTCCCACAAACACACGTCATTATCGACATCATCGTTATCATCATCATCATCATCATCATCATAATCATCATCATCATCATCCGTAACTTCTCCGTCATCAGTACCTTCATCATCACCATCATTGTCATCATCATTATCATCATCATCATCATCGGCGTCAGTAGCGTCGGTATAATTTTGATCACCATAGTAGCCAAAAGTTTGATCTGAAGGACAATAGTTTGATTCGTCCCCAGGGACAATACTTCCGCCCTCATGGTAATACGACCTTCCACATGTCGTAGGGTCACTCATCGCCATCGTGTAGGGTTGCTCTACTCTACTTGTTGGACCTATAACGAGGCTCGGTGGTGTCTCTTGGTTGTGTTTGCATTGAATGTGTCTGAGCATACTATCGCGACGAGAGAAGATTCTCTGACAGAACGTACACGTACACGACATGTTGATCAGTCGACCGATACATATGGACTGATGAGGGACCCGTGTTCATTCCTATATGTACAGTCACCACCACCACCACCACCACCACTATCACCACCGCGAGAGGACTCAAAAGGTCACGAAAGTTCATATAAAGTCCTATATGTACAGACACCACCACCACCACCACCAGGAGAGGATTCAAAAGGTCACGAAAGTTCATATAAAGTCCTATATGTACAGACTCCACCACCACCACCACCACCACCACCACCGAGCGACTTGTGACGTCATCTGTCGTGTTGACCACTCGTGGCCCTGGTGACAAAAACTGTAACTAGTAGGAGATAACTCCGGGCTGTCACGTGACCCGACAGTGATCTTTGTTGCACCATTATTAATATCCGATATTGTAAAACGTTATCTTTGAGCATATTGATACCAGGGGCGCTGTTAACAGGACTCAAAAGGTCACGAAAGTTCAAATAAAGTCCTATATGTATAGACACCACCACCACCACCACCACCACCACCACCGTGAGAGGACTCAAAAGGTCACGAAAGTTCATATAAAGTCCTATATGTACAGACACCACCACCACCACCACCACCGTGAGAGGACTCAAAAGGTCACGAAAGTTCATATAAAGTCCTATATATACAGACACCACCACCACCACCGTGAGAGGACTCAAAAGGCCACGAAAGTTCATATAAAGTCCTATATGTACCACTACAACCACCACCAACACCACCGTGAGAGAACTCAAAAGGTCACGAAAGTTCATATAAAGTCCTATATGTACAGACACCACCACCACCACCACCACCGTGAGAGGACTCAAAAGGTCACGAAAGTTCATATAAAGTCCTATATGTACAGATACCACCACCACCACCACCACCACCACCACCGAGCGACTTGTGACGTCATCTGTCGTGTTGACCACTCGTGGCCCTGGTGACAAAAACTGTAACTAGTGGGAGATAACTCCGGGCTGTCACGTGACCAGACAGTGATCTTTGTTGCACCATTATTAATATCCGATATTGTAAAAAGGTTATCTTTGAGCATATTGATACAACAGCGCCCGCCTGGTATCAATATGCTCAAAGATAACCTTTTTACAATATCGGATATTAATAATGGTGCAACAAAGATCACTGTCGGGTCACGTGACAGCCCGGAGTTATCTCCCACTAGTCCCAGTTTTTGTCACCAGGGCCACGATTGGTCAACACGACGGATGACGTCACAAGTCGCTCGGTGGTGGTGGTGGTGGTGGTGATGTCTGTACATATAGGACTTTATATGAACTTTCGTGACCTTTTGAGTCCTCTCTCGGTGATGGTGGTGGTGGTGGTGTCTGTACATATAGGACTTTATATGAACTTTCGTGACCTTTTGAGTCATCTCCCGGTGGTGATGGTGGTGGTGGTGGTGGTGGTGTTGACTGTACATATAGGAATGAACACGGGTCCCTCATCAGTCCATATGTATCGGTCGACTGATCAACATGTCGTGTACGTGTACTTTCTGTCAGAGAATCTTCTCTCGTCGCGATAGTATGCTCAGACACATTCAATGCAAACACAACCAAGAGACACCACCGAGCCTCGTTATAGGTCCAACAAGTAGAGTAGAGCAACCCTACACGATGGCGGTGAGTGACCCTACGACATGTGGAAGGTCGTATTACCATGAGGGCGGTAGTATTGTCCCTGGGGACGAATCAAACTGTTGTCCTTCAGATCAAACTTTTGGCTACTATGGTGATCAAAATTATACCGACACTACTGACGCCGATGATGATGATGATGATAATGATGATGACAATGATGGTGATGATGAAGGTACTGATGACGGAGAAGTTACGGATGATGATGATGATGATTATGATGATGATGATGATGATGATGATGATGTTGATGATGATGATAATGATGATGACAATGATGGTGATGATGAAGTTACTAATGACGGAGAAGTTACGGATGATGATGATGATGATGATAACGATGATGTCTATAATGACGTGTGTTTGTGGGAACTCTTCGTGGATAAAGCGATTGATGATCATGAATCCGATATAAACGACCTTGCGGAAGTTTACGAAGAAGACGGAATGGATGAACCAACTGTGCATCAGATGGCATATGACAAGCTTTTACCCAGAATACAGACGAGGTTCCGAAATATCTACGCCCATAATTTAAGGTTATGGAGCAAACTACGGAAGCACCCGATTCATCAGAAAGTAATGGCGACTAAGAACCGGATGCGTGAGGAAGACGACTTATCAAACGATGAAGCGGAAGAGTCTGCCGTTGAGATGCGTAAATTCTTAATAAACAGACTTTTACCGCGCGAGTACACAAGACAACCGATCAAATCCTTTGATTAGTTGATTTCGCCACCAGGGCGTATCGTTACATTCGTTATCGATATACCCTCAGCTCTTTCACAGGGTTGTGGCAATGAAATTGACGTTTGGATACTAGGATTGATCAGTTTGTATTTTCGTTTTGAAACTGTCATTACTCAATTAATTTGTATAAATAAATATATACTTTGAACTTTAACAACCGAAGTTGTGTTCTTCTTTCTTTCGGCCACTGTCCAGAGTCGTTTCGATATGCCTTTATACGGGCGATAGTCGGTTACAACGGGTATCCAGCGATAATAAATATACCATCCAAAGATAGGTGTAGCAACTCTTTATTGTTTTCCATGACATAAGAAGAAAAAAGTTTTCTCGACCCAACCAGGATTTGAACCCCTGACTGATCGATCCTGAGGCCGACGTCTTATCCACCGAGCTAACCTATCATTTAGGAATATTTCCTGATATCTTTAAAGATAAACCCTTTGAACGAAACTGTTTTAAGTACGAATAAGAGATAAAACATAACGAATAACAAGGGTCTGAAGAAAATAAATTGAAAATGGAAATAATTACATACCTAAAACTAGCTTTGGGAGATGACGGTAAGCTTAGATCTTGTAGTGCATCGAAGAAAGCATCTGTAAATGAAATAACTGGTCATACAATTCTAATTTCATATTATATTTACCTCAATCGTGAACGGTGACCAAAAAAAAGGCGCTTGGGAATAAGACAAGAATTAACTTGTGGCTTTTAATTTTTTTTTAGAGTTCTTAAATAATCGAGGTAACGAGAGAGTTGGCCATTTGCTCTAATATAATGTGTTGTGTTAGTCTATAATATATGAAAGATCTTCTCTCAACATACGCTATGATACGCTTGTGCTCAAAGGAATGATTGATAATGCGAACTTACCTTCATCAAATGTTTTCTCGTCATCCATTGTATACCGAGACAGGAGATCGACCAAATACGTAAAAATGCACCTTCGTGCGCCAGAGGCATGTGACCACTGAACTCGAAAACACTCTCCTTTTATCCTATTAGCCGTCAAAGGGTCACTTTTTTTTTGTTGGTAGCTAACAAAGGCGCTGCTAACAAAGGGGCTGACACCGCCCTATTTAAACCGGTTTCTTAAGACCGGTTAAACCGGTTTCTTACGACCGGTTAAACCGGTTTCTTACGACCGGTTAAACCGGTTTCTTCCGACCGGTTAAACCGGTTTCTTACGACCGGTTAAACCGGTTTTTTACGACCGGTTAAACCGGTTTTTTTACGACCGGTTAAACCGGTTTCTTACGACCGGTTAAAGCGGTTTCTTACGACCGGTTAAACCGGTTTCTTACAACCACGCCCTAATTACGTCACACAATGACGTCAAACGCGTCATACTTGACCTGCTTTCGTTCTCAATTCTGATTGGTCCACCTCCATCAGGACCTGTCTACTACTTGCGTGCAAGATTATTATCAGGACTTGACTCCCGGCGAACATTGATTGGCCATTATACCTGATTGGGCCAGAAATGGTCTGTGACGTATATTAAAATGTTTCTATAATACTTAACTCTCAAATATATCAAAACCACCTTTCCAAACATTAATCGAAAAAAAATCTGGGCCAGTTTGTTTGGCCACCTCCGAAATTTGCCGTAATGGTTTCGGGCTGGATGACCCTATTACTGGCGGTCTTATCTCGAAAGAATGGTGGGGAATGTATGCTGAATGTTCCATATGTTTGAGGGGAAAGGCCAGACTACCTGGTGTGGTTGGTCATTTGTGGCGGCGAATATTAAGGAATATAACTTTCTCAAGATGTACTCCGCCAATTTACTACATAATAAGTAAGGCAAATAATTAGTGGTTTGTGACCTAGAGATGCTATAACCAGGGCATTTGATCAAAAAGTGGAATTCATCCTCCGTCTCAGATTTGCACAATGTGCACTCCGGTATACCTGCCCATTTCGATATTACGTTCGGAACATTGCAAATGACCTGCGACGGTCTCTGATAACATCAATATAAATCTCGCGACTAAAACGAGATTTGAATTTCATATATTTTCTTACTGTCAGGCAACCTATTACACGATGGTCCGTTAACAATTCTACTTTTCCAGTGTCTGTTCTAAAACGGACATATATACTTTTTGTACGGTAAAACATGTTTTCTTTCAAAAGCTTCGATTCACTTGGTCAATTTGACCGAACATGACATCTGAACAATCACTACAAAATCTTTGAAGCCCTATAGTTTGTCTATATGTTAGAAAAAAGAGAAAATCATTATTTTTATAGTATTTTTTCCTGTAAAATTAAGTTGCCGATTGTCGTATCCACCACTTCGTGCCGAGATGCCAGTCTTGGTGGTGGTGTGTGGTGGTGGTGGTGAGTAGTATATAAAGTTGATCTGGGCGCGTGTTGACCTACTTCCGACAGGGGGCGCCACCAGTCTTGTGACGTCACTTCCGGTTCCGGCCACGAGACCGGAAGTGATCTTTGACCCCTGCGCATGAGCACAATACCGGATATTAATACTGGTGCGCAGGCGTCAAAGGTCACTTCCGGTCACGTGACCAGAACCGGATGTGACGTCACAAGACTGGTGGCGACCCCTGTCAGAAGTAGGTCAATAAGCACTCAGATCACCTTCTCAATAATAAACCAGATCATCTCTTACAATACGTCACAGTCACATTTGAGGTCAACGCGTCTCAAGAGCTCATTTTACTTGTAGCGCATCAACAAAATCTAGCCATATATACGAGGGTCAGTCAGCGTGTGCGTCATTCGGCATTTCTTCAGCGATGTCACCAGTCCTTCGAAGCGTTCTTCCCCTTACCCCTGACGTGGGGTTACATGCCTTTGAGGATAAAGTTACCATCGTGGAAGACCGTCAAGTTTGCTCATACACATCGAGAACGCCAACTACGTACACCGTTGACCCTTCTTTGCACGTATGGGGCATTACCACGATCCTACGCAAAGCTTCACCATAGACCCCGATCTTTGGACGGCCTTGGAGAAAGTGCTCTGTGTGAATCGGCAGCAGAACCCAATGACAAAATTATCAAACCCAGCAATGAAGCGGAGGCAGACGACGATGCCATAGACTATCCGCCTATGCTCAGTCAATCCAGGGTGCCTTTATATAAAACGAAGGACAGTGATCGCCTGCGACATTCAATATGAAGAGCTGGGAGAAGGTATTGGGTAAGTTATACTACAGCCTCGGGAGTCCGACTGCGTATAGTACATTGTCTGCCCTCTATCGAGCGGCCAAGCCGCAGGGAATACAACGTACCCAAGTCCGAGATTGGTTACAAAAACAAGACACCTATACCTTACATCGAGCTGTCACGGAACCGGGTCATCGTGAGTGGTATAGACGCCCAATGGCAAGCGGATTTAGTCCTTATGAGTGCGTTTGCCAAACACAACGATGGGAATCGGTATATTTTGAAGTGCATCGATATTCTGTCAAATTATGCGTGGGCGGTACCCATCCGGACGAAAATCGGGGAAAATCTCGTAGCTGCGTTCATGGGTATCTTCAAGACTGGTCGCAAACACTTGTATTTGCAAACCAACGAAGGCACGGAATTCCTTAACAGAATCTTCCAACACTTTCTGAAAGCCCAGAAGGTGTCCTTCTTTCACACGTACAACGAGACGAATGTTCCATCGTCGAGAGGTTCAATCGGACGTTCAAAGGGCGCATGTATAAATATTTCATGTACAAGAATACAAGGCGGTACATCGATGTTCTCCCCCAGCTGGTGGAGGTTATAATCGAGCCTACCAGCGGAGTATTAAAAGAGCCCCCATCACCGTCACGCCACGAAGCCCATGTGCGATGTGTCTTGTACCCCAGTTATCCTCAACCACGATCGAAGGCGGTGTTCAAGGTCGGCGATCCAGTACGTATCAGTAATGTCAAGGGCAAGTTAGAGAAGAGTTATCTCCCCAACTAGATCGATGAGCACTTCGTGATCAAACGGCTCATATCCCGATAGCCACGTGTCTATGCACTGAAAGATCTTCAAGGGGAACCGTTGCTAGGAACCTTTTACAACGTAGAATTACAGCCCGTGGTGAAAACAGCACAAGACTACTACACTGCAGAACGCATCGTGAAAACAGAGCGACGGCGAGGTAAGACCATGCATCTCGTGAAATGGCAAGGGTGGACCAGCTCGTTCTATTCTTGGGTCCCATCCAACCAGATGAAACGGTTATAAAACCGGACATCATTACCGTCATCGTTCATTCCACACTCGACCATGAACACAGTGCTAAACAACGACCGCCTCTGAACATTACGTTTCCCAAAACGCGTAAAGCGCAAGTGGGCTTTGTGGTGACATTGGTAACCCTGCTGGGTATTTCATACGGCGGTGTGTTTTACGACGTCGTGTAACTCATCTCTCTACTTAACCAATCTAGAACACCCACCGTGAGTGCCAGTCAAACCAGTCTACACACATCCTCTACACCAGTCAACGACCTCAATCATCACCAACACAACCACCACCACCACCACCACCACCCACACAGAGTATACAGTTCACATCAACATCGAGCTCCACACCGAGTATACAGTCCACATCAACACCTACACCAAGTATTGCAGTGTCCAGTACGACCACCCGCAGTGAACGCCCGTCGACAACGTCGACCGAGGTTGACGCACCGACGACATCGGTTCACTCGTACTAAATTTACAAGAGCGGGTTACCACGACAGCGGATACACGTTCAACCATGAACCCCCGGAGGCAACATCCTTTCCCTTGCGTCATCGCAGGACCAACGGGTTCTGGCAAAACACACTTCGTTTAGAAACTGCACCACTACGCCCACAACATGATCACACAACCCATTGCCCGGGTCGTGTGGTGTTACGGAGAATGGCAGGCGGCGTATGCAGCAATATCCAACATCACCTTCGTGGAAGGGCTACCCAACCTGGCCGATTTGGAACAGGACACCTTGGTGGTCCTGGATGATCTCATGGCGGAGACGGATGCACGAGTCACCCAACTGTTCACCAAAGGCAGCCATCATCGACGTCTCAGCATCATCTACATTGTGCGGAATCTGTTCAGTAAAAACAAAGAACATCGAAACATCAGCTTAAATGCCCACTACCTGGTGATCTTCAAAAACCCGAGAAATTCCACTCAACTGCTGCACCTGACGAGACGGATGTACCCCGGCCGCACAGAGTTTGCATTGGAAGCCTTTAAAGATGCAACAGCTCCTCGGTATGGGTATATGCTCTTCGACCTGAGGCAAACCACCCCCGACCACCTTCGACTACTGACCGGTATCTTTCCCGGAGACACCCACCACGTGTAAATGCAAAAATAATGTAAACACACCCACAGTGGCTTCCCCCAATCTGTGGTGTGTGTTTGATGCTGAGAATAATAAAATATATATAACACACCCTCCTTGTTTATGTTGTCTTTGTAGACCCATACAAGGGTAGGGCTGAGGGGTCCGGCATTAGTTGCACATGAAGTCTGCACGAATACGGAAGCGGCGCGTCCCCTGACCTTGTACGCTGTCTGTGCGAAATCGGGTATGTTAAGAGGCAACGTACCACTGACTCTGGCTCAGAAGACCAAATTGGTCAAGCATAGTACAGGTCTCTGAACCCTAGTCAGAAAGAAATTATCTCAGGCTAAGAAGAAAAAGGTTTTACAGAAAGGTGGCTTTCTCGGGGCAATCTTGGCACCGTTGGCTGCTTCCGTGCTGGGGCCGATATTGGGCGGACTGTTAGGCCGACAATGAATCACCCGAAAAAAATGGTCCTCGTCGAACCACGGTTCCTTAAAAGCCTTCAATCACCATACCCCATACCTCTACCGTCAGTACGTTAAACACACTCGATGAAGAGATGCGTTAGATATTACAACGACCGGGGTTAACCGACAGTGAGAAAGTACAACGGTACAATGAGACGATTCAGCGATACATGACGTTCATGGATCAATAGAAAATCCTCTCTACCCCAGCACCACCATCAACACCAAGCAACACACTGCCGACCTCAGCATCGCTTCAACAGCCACCATTACCAGGTGTACCACCCACAGCTCCACAGTGAGTCGAAGAAGAAGTCTTAAAGAGTGTACCTGCATCGTTCAAGAAACAAGCTGGTCTGGTATTACAACGGGTGAAAGATAATCCTAACATGACTTGGAATGATCAAGGCGAACTACTCGGTACCCACATGACGGATTTAGTGAATGACTTAATGCGTCAACCCAGGTCACACACGGATCCTCGAGGATGGGAGGTCTTTGCTCAAGGCTTGAAAGACATGCCTATACCACAGGAATTGGTGGGGAATCCCCAGCGCTGGGCTTGGATGCAGCGGATACAGCAATCGCGGATACGTGCACCTCGCAAGTCGCAACGACAGATGCAACCGCCACGGACTTGAGAAGCCGCGTTGGAACCGGAGACACCACCCAAAGCACCACAACGACGTGCACCGTCTTTTTCCCCCTTTAAAACACCACTCCCGGTCAAGAGGCTCCAACGCTCGAGAGCCTTGACGATCACGACCCCGGGTACAACCGCCCAAGGCCTGGGACAACTATTACCTTACCCTACCCAGTAATAGCTCGGCCGAGGTGTTCCCGGGCAATACCTTAACTCACTAGGAAACACAGTTATCCCAACCCTTGCTTCTGCCTGATCGTTGGGAATGTGGTCTGGTAGATATCCAGTACCCGTATACGTGGTACAACGTGAAAGATGACACGGTGTGGTATGTCATCACCCACAACAGCAAGACGCATCTCTTTGTACTCCCACGAGGCCAGTACAACACCCCCAAAGATTTCTTCAAGGCGTTGTGTGATCTCATGGAGGGTAAGATCGGTCGCCGGGTGGCTAACAAGACTGCCCAATCCACCTACAGTACAATGGACATGCGTGGGGGTTTGTATGGTCTGTACGTGTATTCAGACGTGGGCGGTGCACACATTGTTTGAGACAGCAACGTACATCTACTACGCTTCTGCCCGGTGAAAGTCAAGTACGGTGATCAAGTTACCCGCAATTTCAAGCACCTTGTTTATCTACCGATCAGTCAGACCGATATTAGCTCCATCATTATCGATATAAGAGAGGATACCGGTCAACCGATTGCATTCGAGCGTGGGAAAGTGGTCTGACACTTCATTTCCGTCAAGTTCGAGCGCATCACTTTGCATAATGAAGGTGTCTTATCAATGCAATATATCCAGTTACGTCGATCATTACACCAAACCAGCCGGGGGTAATCTACCCATGTTTAACGGAGCACGTATTCAGCGCGGGCATGGCATTGGCAATGTACTCGGCAGCATCGTTCATACTTTTCTTCCGATGGTGACGCGTGGCGTCAAAGCAGTCGGTAAACAAGCGGTACGAGGCGGTCTACAAGTCCTGGGTGATGCGTTCAGTGGTGTACCGGTTAGACAAGCTGTCAAACGCCGAGCTAAAGAATCCGGAAGAGTATTGGTCGCCAAAACCCAACGTATCATACGCTCAAAGCATAAAAGACATGTGGCTCCGAGACCGCACACCAGTCGACGACCGAACAAGGGACGACGCATATCGAAGACGCGAGACATCTTTGCGTAAAACATGACTTTCATCCACACCGAGTCGTGTCCTTCTACCAACAGTTAATTTGATTTGTGGACCGTACCACCTACCCAGACCAGTGCCGAGGAGGGCCAGTGGGTGGAGCATCTTCCCCTTACCAGCATTACAGCCACAGGTCCCATTGATTTCACCATCACCAACGCTGATACGACATACCTGGATTTAGCACATACATACCTGTACATGAAAGCTAAAATCACCAATAAAGATGGGTCTGTCCTCAAAGCAGAGGCGCCCGTGGGTCCAGCTCCATTCGCTATTCCAGCAAGTGGACATACCACTCAGTGATAAACTGGTGAACGCATCGACGAACACGTACCCGTACCGAACCTACATCTAAACACTGTTATCGTACGGGCATGACGCTAAAATGTCATATTTGACAGCACCGTTGTTCTACAGAGATACCCCATGCCAGATGGAGACGAGTCATGAGAATGACGGCTATACGGAGAGAATGAAATTCAGGGCAGAGAGACACTCGGTCGATATGATGGGACGTCTGCATGCAGACTTATTCATGCAGGACCGATACCTCTTGAATTGAGTACCTGTCAAAATACGACTAGTGCGCCTGAGTTTGCCTTGATAACAACGCATATATGGGAAGTGTGAAGAGGTGCCGACATGCTGACAGAGCCACATGACTTCGCAGTGTAGTGACTTCTTCTGGTTAATCTATTCTAAAGCACAAACCAAGAAACTAACGATTCGTGATATGTGGCCCGCCCCCTGTACAGACCTTTTGGTCTTTGATATATGTTGGCATTTGTGGGAAGTTGATGCTGGGTCGACATCGGGCCTTACCGACTAGTCTTTTGTGCTAAATGCCGTCATTTACATCTGACGACGATACAACTCACCAATCTCCAATGTACGAGTTGTCACAGCGAAACAGCTCACCAATTACCAGTATACGAGTTGTCAGAGCATTTTCATCATAGCTCTCTAGATTTGTATCTAATACCGCTTATGCCGGTGCTAGGGGCCGTGTGGTCATATCATCCAAGTTGCCACATGAACAGGTACAATAAAAGCGTACCTGAGATACAACACATACCACGAATCGTTAGATTCTTGGTATGTGCTTTAGAATAGGTTAACCAGAAGGCTATTCTGTGAAGTCATGTGACGCAGTCAGTATGTCGGCACCTCTTCCCACTCCCTTATATGTGTTGTAATTTTTCCCTGTATATGGCGAGATTCTGCTGGTGGACGTTTCGTCCCCGAGGCCCGCCCCCTGTACAGACCTTTTGGTCTTTGATATATGTTGGCATTTGTGGGAAGTTGATGCTGGATCGACATCGGGCCTTACCGACTAGTCTTTTGTGCTAAATGCCGTCGTTTACATCTGACGACGATACAACTCACCAATCTCCAATGTACGAGTTGTCACAGCGAAACAGCTCACCAATTACCAGTATACGAGTTGTCAGAGCATTTTCATCATAGCTCTCTAGATTTGTATCTAATACCGCTTATGCCGGTGCTAGGGGCCGTGTGGTCATATCATCCAAGTTGCCACATGAACAGGTACAATAAAAGCGTACCTGAGATACAACACATACCACGAATCGTTAGATTCTTGGTATGTGCTTTAGAATAGGTTAACCAGAAGGCTATTCTGTGAAGTCATGTGACGCAGTCAGTATGTCGGCACCTCTTCCCACTCCCTTATATGTGTTGTAATTTATTGTACCTGTCCATGTGGTAACTTGGATGACATGACCACACGGCCCCTAGCACCGGCATAAGCGGTATTAGATACAAATCTAGAGAGCTATGATGGAAATGCTATGCCAACTCGTACATTGGTAATTGGTGAGCTGTATCGCTGTGACAACTCGTACACTGGGATTGGTGAGCTGTTTCGTCGTCAGATGAAAATGACGGCAACACAATAGACTAGTGTGTAAGGCCCGATGTCGATCCAGGATCAACTTCCCAGAATGCCAACATATATGAAAGACCAAAAGGTCTGTACAGGGGGTGGGCCTCGGGCACGAAACGTCCACCAGCAGAATCTGGCCATATACAGGTAAAAATTACAACGCATATAAGGGAAGTGGGAAGACATACTGACAGAGCCACATGACTTCACAGTATTTGAAGTCCTTCACAGTATGTGAAGCCCCGAATGACGACCTCGTGTATAACATTGTCATCCAAGAGGCCAGTTTGTTTGTACGCAAAGTGAAACCGAGCCCATGTGTACAGTTGGGGCACATCAGAGCCTTGGAGAAGAAAACAGCTGAGTACCCTATCCCTCGAGTACAGGCCAAAATGTTCTCCGTCCCTAAATGTAATATGATTGCCAACCAAGAAAAGTTATTTCTGGGGGATTTGCCCAAGCGCTTAACTTTGGCCTGTTATAATGGGGCAATCACGAGGAATCCGTTCAACCTAAAATCGTTCAACATCAATTTCGTGGCCCTACATGTGGACGGCCAACAGGTGCCGGCACGGCCCCTACAACCTAAGTTCGGAACGAACAATTACGTCTGGCGCTATCTGAACATCTTCGCAGCAACTGGCCAAATCGACCAGGACGACGGAAATATGATAAACAGAGACAATTTCGGAAAAGGGTACACGTTGTTCTGTTTCGATCTCACGCCCACCTTAGACAATGACCATCAACTGGGTCTCGTCAAGAAAGGTAACATGCGCTTGGAACTGCATTTCAGCATTCCTTTTCCGCGAACCATCAATGTGATTTGCCACGCTGAGTTTGACAACGTTATTCAAATCGATAAAAGCCGTAACGTCCTGTGCGATTGCGCCACTTAACATGGATACAAAGCAGATTACCACCGTGCTGCAAAACGATCCGTGAACACGTACGGTGTTTCAAGGGGTAGTAGTATGTATGAGTAGTTGGTGTACCATATCTCCCCAAATCGCCTCAAATCTCCCCAAATCGCCTTAAATCTCCCCAATTCTCCCCAAATCTCCCCAAATCGCCTCAAATCTCCCCAATTCTCCCCAAATCTCCCCAAATCGCCTCAAACCTCCCCAACTCTCCCCAAATCGCCTCAAATCTCCCCAAATCACCTCAAATCTCCCCAACTCTCCTCAAATCTCCCCAACTCTCCCAAATCGCCTCAAATCTCCCCAACTCTCCCCAAGTCTCCCCAGGACTCCTCAAATCTCTCCGGGACTCCCCAAATCTCCTCAACTTGCCCCGAAGTTAATCGAATCTCCCCAACAACCGGGACATAGGTGTGACAAACAAGGGGCAAAACGGGGCAAATGAACAGTTCAGCGTTGATATGTGTTGAGAGGTGTGAAAAACAATGAGATCACTGGCGATAGGCAATAATTGGGCTTTTTCAAGGACTATTATTGAGGTAATTGTGGTTTTTGAAGGAACAAATGACTTGATAATGAGAATAACTGGGATGGACTCTAACATTTCTATTGGAATATTATTGAGGTAATCGGAGCTATAAAGAGTATATGGTTCGATAATATGCTAAATTAAAATGGACTCAGTCATATAGACATATAACGCTGTGGTATATGTGATTTGAAGGACGGCTTCATTTGTACAAATGGTTATAGTAATAACACTAAGGAAGGAACGACATAATAAAAAATATACCATGTTTAAATGACAAGACAAAGTCAAAATATTGGTTGACGATATGAGATATATATTTATTGAAAAATCATATGAATTGAAATGTGTGTGATTCAAACTAGCACGTTGTGAGGAAAGTCATTGTTCACGGATGAGCATGATCAATCGATTGTCATTATAAACTCGATCAGTTGTCTGTAGCGATATGCAAACTTTGATCTGCCTCATGAGGTCCATCGCAGTCGGTAAACCCGTTAGGGTTGCACATGGAACACATTAAATACGATTGCTGGTTTTGGTGGTCATCAAAACACTGTGTATAACTGTCCTCCATCGCTGTTAAAGCGGCTATGGATTCTTCTATATCTATGATCATTCGCCTGACGAGGTCCATGAAAGCCTTCCATCTGTCTTTGGACACAGCAATGCCAATAGGTGAGGGCCGCATCTGTCCATAGGCGGTTCCAGAGGCTTAAATGAAAAAAAATATAATTTATTAATACGTGGGTTAAATGCAAGTATGATTTGGAGGATAATCGCCGTAGGTATCAAATATTACCGATATAGCTACACATTATCAATTTCTTCTTAATATTTTAAAGATATTGGAAAATAGATTTGGATTGAAACTTGCCAACCGATGGCCTTTAATTAAATTATAAATATTTACCTTTGGACCATTTTCTGATATGTACAATTGTAGTATCCTTCCACGGTTTGGCAGCTATAAAGATGTTGCGTTCTTCATCTATGTTGTACTTTTCTTTTTCTTCAAAGCTGTCATTGAAAGTCATGGCTTTTCTCGGCGTACTCGGAAATCCCATTTGCTCTCTCATGGCGTTATTAAGTCCTCGTATTCTCTTCAAACTGTCAATGGTTAGATCAAGGAACAACTTTTTCCCTTTTTGTGATTTGAACGAAGTTCGAACTGTGGGCAATACAGCACCATCTTTTTTCAAAACTTCGAAAAAATATTTACCAAAAGAATATTCCATGGTTAAAGATGATCGAAGATTGTCTGTGAAGATACACGAACACCGATGTGGATGAAGACGATATGAAAACATCAACGATGTGCAGGAATATAAAGTCAAGCAGGGTATTTCTTGTTAATTAGGTGATTAACGCCTCGAACGAGCACTGCAAAGATTTTCAAATAGATTGTCGCGCGCGCGAGTCTTAACCCATCATACCCTTTGTGTACAATTATCACAATACGGCGTTGTAACAAAGCCCGCTAATTATACAGTTATGACCGTCCACAGACATCCGATGTCTGCTAATTACCTAACGCTCGGACTCGCCTGATAGCTTTGATCGCGTTAATTGTTTAACGTTCGACGTTGATGGTAGGTGTGATCGCTGTTGATTGATTAACGCTTTAAACAATTGATCGCTGATAATTATCTAAAGTTCGGACTCGCCCGATAGCTTTGATCGCGGTAACTGTTTAGCGTTCGACCTTGATGATAGCTGTGATCGCTGTTGATTGATTAACGCTCTCGCCCGTTATAGAGTTGCATTGTGTACGATATGTCACACTTCGATATTTTGTGCTTACACGGGCGACAGTATTTCGAGTTAAATACAAACGAATCATGTTGACAAAAAAGCCATGGAAAGACATATTGGTTATATTGCACACGAGCATTGAGTTTAATATGGTAGTATAAAAGTTGTTCTCTATTTACGAATAAAAATATTTCATTCTAACATTATTGTTTTCCAACCGAATTTCCCTATTTGAAATATACAAAAACCAAATTAGATAACTTGGTAAAGCTAAATTCAAAACATGTACGAAACAGAAATTATATTCCAACTGTTTACCAAAACCTATTTTTATATTTCAAATACACAAAACACAAATCAGATACTACTAAAAGCTGTATTCAAAAGATTTATGAAAACGGAAATTATATTCCATCAACACTGTTTACCAAAAACCATTTTTTCATATTTCAAACATACTAAAACCAAATTAGATTATTTCAAATTTACCAAAATTTACATTCACTTAGTTGTACATTCACAAAAACTAAACTCGAATTATTTAAAGACAAAACACTATATACACATATATTACATGAAGTTATTTACAATCAAACAAAATTAACATATTTTGATTCAAAAGATTTATGAAAACGGAAATTATATTCCATCAACACTGTTTACCAAAAACTATTTTTTCATATTTCAAACATACTAAAACCAAATTAGATTATTTCAAATTTACCATTCACTTAGTTGTACATTCACAAAAACTAAACTCGAATTATTTAAAGACAAAACACTATATACAAGGCACATATATTGCGCCATGCAAGCCATAATCAAACAAAATTAACATATTTTGATTCCAAAGACGGAGGAAAACGGAAATTATATTCCATCAACACTGTTTACCAAAACTATTTTTTCATATTTAAACATACTAAAAACCAAATTAGAGATTATTTCAAATTTACCAAAATTTACATTCACTTAAGTTGAAAAGCATTCTACAAAACTAAACTCGAATTATTTAAAGACAAAACACTATATACACATATATTACATGTAGTTATTTACAATCAAACAAAATTAACATATTTTGATTCAAAAGATTTATGAAAACGGAAATTATATTCCATCAACACTGTTTTACAAAAAACTATTTTTTCATATTTCAAACATACTAAAACCAAATTAGATTATTTCAAATTTACCAAAATTTACATTCAGTTAGTTGTACATTCATAAAAACTAAACTCGAATTATTTAAAGACAAAACACTATATACACATATATTACATGTAGTTATTTACAATCAAACAAAATTAACATATTTTGATTCAAAAGATTTATGAAAACGGAAATTATATTCCATCAACACTGTTTTACAAAAACTATTTTTTCATATTTCAAACATAATAAAACCAAATTAGATTATTTCAAATTTACCAACATTTACATTCACTTAGTTGTACATTCACAAAAACTAAACTCGAATTATTTAAAGACAAAACACTATATACACATATATTACATGTAGTTATTTACAATCAAACAAAATTAACATATTTTGAAATATGGCACATACATGTTTTGTACAGCACATACACAAATATTTATAAATATTTTCAGTTAATCATATTATGACAAATACAAAATTGTAATTTAAAAAATTCAAATACATAATCGATACACGCTCCATTTCTAAAGATCTAAATATGTTGTTGACACCCCATCGGCTTGAACCTTTCTTTTGGGGTAGAAATAGCTCAAGGCGGCAGTGTTGAGTTGGTATGTGACAATCGAGTTGTTCTTAACTCTAAACCCCTTATTGTTCCCAACCCCGCTAACTTTTGACTGCAACACATTTAAATACCTTTCTCGTGTAAGCTTATTTCTATATTTGTTTAGCCCTTTCGAACTGTATTTATTACTGCCCCCTTCCCCAAAACAAAAATAGGTTTTTGAACAGAGAGCCACTATCCCATTCCCGCTGTATTCAACTTTAAACAGACCCGGTTTGCGTTTGTCAAAGCGTTGGTGTTCTGGAGTGTCCTCGCGCGGGAACCAGAGGTGTTTATTCGCGAAATATTCCGCTCTGAGCTCTGGTCTGACTAACGAGTCGAGGTCGGGATGACTTAAGGCGATGTATGCCGAATCTGTGTCCATTTCCGCATATTCAAAATCGTCTCTACTTATATATTTGTCTATGCAGTCATAATAGAACTCCAACATACGTAACTTCGCATACTGATAGACGAAGAACCCGATCTGGAGTGGGAGGTCCATTTTTATAGATGATTTGCTGAGTTGCACCTCGTAACAGTCGTCATTTATAGTATTCAGAGTTCTGAAATAGGACTTATTTACAAAGTTGTCCACCTTTTTGTCGTTGCAAACAACAACTCGTCTATGTCGTTCTTTGTTAGTCACAGTTTTTCCGTAGGCACTGTTGCCGAGCAATTTCATCGTTTCCCCTTTCAGTTTCTGTGTTTTGTCAACGTCACCGGCACGTCGAGCTTCTGTAACCCTGTCACCGAAAGATTTGAACGCGGGACTTGTTGGCACTTGTGGGAAGTTGGCACTTGTGGGAAGTTGGCACGTTGGCACTTGTGGGAAGTTGATGCTGGGTCGACATCGGGCATTACAGACTAGTCTTTTGTGTTAAATGCCGTCATTTACATCTGACGATGATACAGCTCACCAATCTCCAATGTACGAGTTGTCACAGCGAAACAGCTCACCAATTACCAGTATACGAGTTGTCAGAGCATTTCCATCATAGCTCTCTAGATTTGTATCTAATACCGCTTATGCCGGTGCTAGGGGCCGTGTGGTCATATCATCCAAGTTGCCACATGAACAGGTACAATAAAAGCGTACCTGAGATACAACACATATCACGAATCGTTAGATTCTTGGTATGTGCTTTAGAATAGGTTAACCAGAAGACTATTCTGTGAAGTCATGTGACGCAGTCAGTATGTCGGCACCTCTTCCCACTTCCCTTATATGTGTTGTAATTGGAGTGTATTCGATAACTTGGTGAATTTTAGTTACCTTTAATCCGTGTGTCAGGTACCAACGAATCAAAGGTGTAGCCATCAGAATCTTTTCACCGAACATACTCCCTATCAAGGATGGCCGAGGTCGTGACATTATATTATGTTCCTTCGCATATCCATTCATAAAGTCTCCAATGTCGTCAATGCCTATATTTGCATGCTTGAAAATAGGAGTCATTTCCGCGAACTTGGGCTTCAGATGCTCCGGAACATGAATATCCACTTCGACACATCCAAATATTGTCCCCTGTTCAATCTCTTTCAGTATGCGAAGTTACGTATGTTGGAGTTCTATTATGACTGCATAGACAAATATATAAGTAGAGACGATTTTGAATATGCGGAAATGGACACAGATTCGGCATACATCGCCTTAAGTCATCCCGACCTCGACTCGTTAGTCAGACCAGAGCTCAGAGCGGAATATTTCGCGAATAAACACCTCTGGTTCCCGCGCGAGGACACTCCAGAACACCAACGCTTTGACAAACGCAAACCGGGTCTGTTTAAAGTTGAATACAGCGGGAATGGGATAGTGGCTCTCTGTTCAAAAACCTATTTTTGTTTTGGGGAAGGGGGCAGTAATAAATACAGTTCGAAAGGGCTAAACAAATATAGAAATAAGCTTACACGAGAAAGGTATTTAAATGTGTTGCAGTCAAAAGTTAGCGGGGTTGGGAACAATAAGGGGTTTAGAGTTAAGAACAACTCGATTGTCACATACCAACTCAACACTGCCGCCTTGAGCTATTTCTACCCCAAAAGAAAGGTTCAAGCCGATGGGGTGTCAACAACATATTTAGATCTTTAGAAATGGAGCGTGTATCGATTATGTATTTGAATTTTTTAAATTACAATTTTGTATTTGTCATAATATGATTAACTGAAAATATTTATAAATATTTGTGTATGTGCTGTACAAAACATGTATGTGCCATATTTCAAAATATGTTAATTTTGTTTGATTGTAAATAACTACATGTAATATATGTGTATATAGTGTTTTGTCTTTAAATAATTCGAGTTTAGTTTTTGTGAATGTACAACTAAGTGAATGTAAATGTTGGTAAATTTGAAATAATCTAATTTGGTTTTATTATGTTTGAAATATGAAAAAATAGTTTTTGTAAAACAGTGTTGATGGAATATAATTTCCGTTTTCATAAATCTTTTGAATCAAAATATGTTAATTTTGTTTGATTGTAAATAACTACATGTAATATATGTGTATATAGTGTTTTGTCTTTAAATAATTCGAGTTTAGTTTTTGTGAATGTACAACTAAGTGAATGTAAATTTTGGTAAATTTGAAATAATCTAATTTGGTTTTAGTATGTTTGAAATATGAAAAAATAGTTTTTTGTAAAACAGTGTTGATGGAATATAATTTCCGTTTTCATAAATCTTTTGAATCAAAATATGTTAATTTTGTTTGATTGTAAATAACTACATGTAATATATGTGTATATAGTGTTTTGTCTTTAAATAATTCGAGTTTAGTTTTTGTGAATGTACAACTAAGTGAATGTAAATTTTGGTAAATTTGAAATAATCCAATTTGGTTTCAGTATGTTTGAAATATGAAAAAATAGTTTTTTGTAAAACAGTGTTGATGGAATATAATTTCCGTTTTCATAAATCTTTTGAATCAAAATATGTTAATTTTGTTTGATTGTAAATAACTACATGTAATATATGTGTATATAGTGTTTTGTCTTTAAATAATTCGAGTTTAGTTTTTGTGAATGTACAACTAAGTGAATGTAAATTTTGGTAAATTTGAAATAATCTAATTTGGTTTTAGTATGTTTGAAATATGAAAAAATAGTTTTTGGTAAACAGTGTTGATGGAATATAATTTCCGTTTTCATAAATCTTTTGAATACAGTTTTTAGTAGTATCTGATTTGTGTTTTGTGTATTTGAAATATAAAAATAGGTTTTGGTAAACAGTTGGAATATAATTTCTGTTTCGTACATGTTTTGAATTTAGCTTTACCAAGTTATCTAATTTGGTTTTTGTATATTTCAAATAGGGAAATTCGGTTGGAAAACAATAATGTTAGAATGAAATATTTTTATTCGCAAATAGAGAACAACTTTTATACTACCATATTAAACTCAATGCTCGTGTGCAATATAACCAATATGTCTTTCCATGGCTTTTTTGTCAACATGATTCGTTTGTATTTAACTCGAAATACTGTCGCCCGTGTAAGCACAAAATATCGAAGTGTGACATATCGTACACAATGCAACTCTATAACGGGCGACAGCGTTAATCAATCAACAGCGATCACAGCTATCATCAAGGTCGAACGCTAAACAGTTACCGCGATCAAAGCTATCGGGCGAGTCCGAACTTTAGATAATTATCAGCGATCAATTGTTTAAAGCGTTAATCAATCAACAGCGATCACACCTACCATCAACGTCGAACGTTAAACAATTAACGCGATCAAAGCTATCAGGCGAGTCCGAGCGTTAGGTAATTAGCAGACATCAACTGTATAATTAGCGGGCTTTGTTACAACGCCGTATTGTGATAATTGTACACAAAGGGTATGACGGGTTAAGACTTGCGCGCGCGACAATCTATTTGAAAATCTTTGCAGTGCTCGTTCGAGGCGTTAATAACCTAATAAAAAAAGAAATACCCTGCTTGACTTTATATTCCTGCACATCGTTGATGTTTTCATATCGTCTTCATCCACATCGGTGTTCGTGTATCTTCACAGACAATCTTCGATCATCTTTAACCATGGAATATTCTTTTGGTAAATATTTTTTCGAAGTTTTGAAAAAAGATGGTGCTGTATTGCCCACAGTTCGAACTTCGTTCAAATCACAAAAAGGGAAAAAGTTGTTCCTTGATCTAACCATTGACAGTTTGAAGAGAATACGAGGACTTAATAACGCCATGAGAGAGCAAATGGGATTTCCGAGTACGCCGAGAAAAGCCATGACTTTCAATGACAGCTTTGAAGAAAAAGAAAAGTACAACATAGATGAAGAACGCAACATCTTTATAGCTGCCAAACCGTGGAAGGATACTACAATTGTACATATCAGAAAATGGTCCAAAGGTAAATATTTATAATTTAATTAAAGGCCATCGGTTGGCAAGTTTCAATCCAAATCTATTTTCCAATATCTTTAAAATATTAAGAAGAAATTGATAATGTGTAGCTATATTGGTAATATTTGATACCTACGGCGATTATCCTCCAAATCATACTTGCATTTAACCCACGTATTAATAAATTATATTTTTTTCATTTAAGCCTCTGGAACCGCCTATGGACAGATGCGGCCCTCACCTATTGGCA
This sequence comes from Hanleya hanleyi, assembly GCA_036873755.1. NCBI lineage: Eukaryota > Metazoa > Mollusca > Polyplacophora > Lepidopleurida > Hanleyidae > Hanleya > Hanleya hanleyi. The sequence continues at coordinate 26,603 of JAVTVY010026001.1, forward strand.
TTGCTGTGTCCAAAGACAGATGGAAGGCTTTCATGGACCTCGTCAGGCGAATGATCATAGATATAGAAGAAGCCATAGCCGCTTTAACAGCGATGGAGGACAGTTATACACAGTGTTTTGATGACCACCAAAACCAGCAATCGTATTTAATGTGTTCCATGTGCAACCCTAACGGGTTTACCGACTGGGATGGACCTCATGAGGCAGATCAAAGTTTGCATATCGCTACAGACAACTGATCGAGTGTATAATGACAATCGATTGATCATGCTCATCCGTGAACAATGACTTTCCTCACAACGTGCTAGTTTGAATCACACACATTTCAATTCATATGATTTTTCAATAAATATATATCTCATATCGTCAACCAATAGTTTGACTTTGTCTTGTCATTTAAACATGGTATATTGTTTATTATGTCGTTCCTTCCTTAGTGTTATTACTATAACCACTTGTACAAATGAAGCCGTCCTTCAAATCACATATACCACAGCGTTATATGTCTATATGACTGAGTCTATTTTAATTTAGCATATTATCGAACCATATACTCTTTATAGCTCCGATTACCTCAATAATATTCCAATAGAAATGTTAGAGTCCATCCCAGTTATTCTCATTATCAAGTCATTTGTTCCTTCAAAAACCACAATTACCTCAATAATAGTCCTTGAAAAAAGCCCAATTATTGCCTATCGCCAGTGATCTCATTGTTTTTCACACCTCTCAACACATATCAACGCTGAACTGTTCATTTGCCCCGTTTTGCCCCTTGTTTGTCACACCTATGTCCCGGTTGTTGGGGAGATTCGATTAACTTCGGGGCAAGTTGAGGAGATTTGGGGAGTCCCGGGGAGATTTGAGGAGTCCTGGGGAGACTTGGGGAGAGTTGGGGAGATTTGAGGCGATTTGGGAGAGTTGGGGAGATTTGAGGAGAGTTGGGGAGATTTGAGGTGATTTGGGGAGATTTGAGGCGATTTGGGGAGAGTTGGGGAGGTTTGAGGCGATTTGGGGAGATTTGGGGAGAATTGGGGAGATTTGAGGCGATTTGGGGAGATTTGGGGAGAATTGGGGAGATTTTAGGCGATTTGGGGAGATTTGAGGCGATTTGGGGAGATATGGTACACCAACTACTCATACATACTACTAGGGGTGTTTGCCCGAAACGTCATACCCCTACATTATAAATATCCTGCCGCCTATGTCCTTAACCCTACCTTGCCTTGGGGGGGGGAGGCACTTTCCGCCCCACCTGTTGGTTTTATGCTCCTATCTCCGGAACGACGAACAATTGCGAGCTGAAAATTCGTGACTTTTCCGATTATCTTATTGGGGTCATTTTGAGCCTATTTGCATGACCCCCGAGCAGAGGATTCAAAATGGCGGCCAGGTGGGGTACCAGAAATGTGATTTTTTTCGTCATATTTCTTCGAACATTTTGCTTTTCTGTATGGAATAGTGGGTAAAATCTATTTTATTTCATGTCAGATTATTATTTACTAATTTATCATGCAGTTTTTGCGAAGAAAAAGCAAAAATAAAAAAATCGAAAATTCTGACCCAAAAATGGTCCAAAAATGCTCTTTTTGAAAATGTGGCGGCCATCTTAGATTTCTTTGCATTTTCTTGTAGAGCTTGACCCACTGATATAGTGAGGTAAGTTTCAGCCCTCTAGTCTTAGCGATAGCGAAAATAGGGGGGGGGGCACTTTCCGCCCATCCACAGGCTGCGGTACTCCCCAAATCGCTAAGGCCAGATAGGGTTAACACGGATCCAATGGAGTGGCCCGATCAACATTGGGTGGCCGTGTACTTGACAGAACAGCAGGACGAATACTTCGATGCGTACGACTTGCCATCCCTTCATACTAATTTAACAGACTTCATGGATCAAGACACAAAGACGTGGTGTTGAAATAGTCAAGCATTACAAAGCCTGGACAGTAAGGTGTGCGGAAATATTGCTTGTTCTACCTGTACCATCGATGCCGGGGAAGTACCTTATCTAACATCGTACAGATGTTTGACGTGTACCCACAAGCTACCCGATCGAGATGTACTCGTGTATGACTGGGTTGCAGATCATGTGCAAGCCCCGTTCTGGGTTTAAGTTATATGCATTTCAATGTACAAGCCCCTGTTCTGGGCTTCAGTTTTCACGTGGTTGTTCTCACGTTGTTGCTGTTATTTATTGTTGAATAAAAAAATATGAGATCTCAATAATCTGCCTTGTGTGTTTTTTTCATTTTAATAGCGTAAAGTCCGTCTTTTCCATTATTTGAAAGAACCGTGATGTCAATGAATGGACCAGAAAAAATGTGCGGATATACGACATCTAAATAGTAGCACGTATACACAGACGTATACACACAGACGTATACACACATACACACAGACACATACACACAGACACATACTTGAAAGAACCGTGATGTCAATGAATGGACCAGAAAAAATGTGCGGATATACGACACCTAAATAGTAGCACGCTTCATGTCAGTGTATTAGATACAGGAATGTATATTAGCCCGCATTTCGCTTTTTTAACGGTCCGCGGTTGTATTATAATACCCCGGGCTTTATATTAGCCAGTACATGCAACCTGATCGGTCGGACTCGGCTCGCTCCGTAGATGGCCGAGTGACGTCATGATCTTGGCACACGCCCAACTGCCTTCCCGTGACAGTGGCGAAGTTTTGTTTTCGTGGAACTTTCTGCGTTTGAAAGAAAAATAGCACTTGCCCTGCGAATTAGGGTCTGTAATTTTTAACAAACCTTCGTTTATAGGGGAAATGTCTTCGGTGTGATTTTTAGCCTTGTACGACGTTGTTCTAGCATCAAATAAACGCTCTTAAGAAAACACAGATTTGGTCAGCGAAAACACAACAGGGAGCCATCGCTTCGCTTGCTTTGGACCAATGAGTGAATAGACGCATTTTGATTGGCTGAAAAATTTCAATCCCTCACGCGCTTCTTGCAGTGATAAAAGCAGCCCGTTTGGGGCGAATCGGTACCACAACTGTCAAAATTCTAGAGATACAACATGATGGAGCAAAGCGGAGAGACAGGGAGAAAGAGCGGGGAGGAGAGAGAGGAGGCGGCGAGAGAGTGGACAGATAGAGGGGAGGAGGAAGAGAGAGAGAGAGGGGAGGGGAGAAAGACAGAGGAGAGAACAAGAGGAGACAGAGGCGGAGGACATCATAATCGATTGCCTGGAGGAGATAGTACTACCAACACAACCACCAAGGCACAGAACACAAGGCGGGTGATGCCGACGACCGGTATGTCAACGGGGGCCGGGAGACCTCGACATAGAGCCATCTATACTGCGACAGTAACAGCAACACTAACAGATGGTTCTTTTCAAGGCCAGGGATTGCCCCGTTCCATCAGGGGGGCTGTCCGGCAGATCCCGCCGCCGATACACCAGAGCCTGATAGCGCGGGTGCGCCCGTCCCGGGCCATTCAGCCTCATCAACAGATTGGATACTTCAGCGTATCCCGGGGGAGGTAAGGTGTCTTCCCCAGTTCCTCTCAGGACTCAACGGCCATTTTCAGGGCCAACCATATTCTCCCGAAAGAGAGACTTTCTTTCATAAGCACACTTATTTTTGTTGTTGTTCAACAACACCATTTAAAAAAATAGTTGAAGCCTGCCCACAAATCAGGACCCCTTTCCCTGGTACACCGGCCATGTTCGTATGCCGACCCTCAGTGAAATTAAAAGGCTGGTGTAAAACAAATAAACCTGGGGCAAATGCCAAAACACGTACCTCACACCGCTCCCCTGGTATATGTGCGGGTAAGCGGGTTTCCGAAAAAAAATATAATCCCAAAACACTATACATTCACACACCCACCCCCTGGTATATATCCATGTTCTCATATAGCCCGTAAAAATAAGCGGGTTCCTGAAGAAAATCAAAATCTCAAAACACTACACACACACACACACACACACACACGCGTGCATACACACACGCACACACATACATACACACACACACATACACGCACACCCACACACATACACGCATACACGCACACGCGTACACACACACACACACGCAAGCCCACACACACGCGTACACACACACAAGCACACACACACGCACACGCACACGCTTACACACACGCAAGCACACACGCACACAGACGCATACACACATATACACGCACACACGCTCACATGCACGCACACACATACACATAGACGCATACACGCACACGCGTACACACGCAAGCATACACATACACACACGCACGCATACACCCACGCATACACTCTCGCAAGCACACACAGACGCATACACACAGGCTCACACACACACACACACACACGCACACACGCACACACACACACACTCACTCACACTAGGTAACTCCATCATGTAGCCGGATGGAATAAGGGCCTTATCTTCTCCAAACGCACTCCATTGCATCTCCGAAACTCCATTTTCTTTACTACTCCGAAATGATCTATGAATAGAACGGGGGATTTCCCAGAAAATTCCCCGAAGAGCAAATATTTTCCCACGAATGCGTCACACTGATACCGCTTGGAAGAGGATATGGGGCTACCGCCCACCGAGGTCGTGGAAGATGCAATCAGAATGCGCAAACAACTGTTTCAGGACATGCTACCTGAACAATATCCTGGCCTGCCCGACGACGATTAGAACACACGGATCAGAGCGAACATGAACGAACATTGAACTTTCTCAGAGAATGACTTTTGATTGGATAAGAGCAGCCGAGAATACATCTTACGGGCAAGAACGATTATGACAGATGCATCCCAAAATGAGGGCTTCTGATAGGCTCCCCTAGCGTGGGTGTGGTGTAATGGAGGGATAATAAAATGATTGATCTGTTATCCTTCTTGATGTTGTTCTCTCACCGGTCTACATCATGGCCTCAAGGCGTTATGCTAGGGCGTTAAGGCGTAACGACAGGCGTTGACGGGCATCACCGCATTTCGATGAATTAGTGCCAATTCCATGGAATATCTAGAAAATCAGAGCTTCAGGGCTAATTCCCCAGGGCGTTGAAGCGTTAAGCTTGACGTCGACAGGCGTGTCCACTCTTTAATACTTCAGCGTCATTTAGTTCCGCGTTAACTGGTAACTCATATTCTGTAAACTCGTATGTTGATCTTAGTTGTTCTACTACAAACTGTATTTATTTAGTTTCCTGTAAGAAGTGTGGTCAACAGTATGTTGGCAAGACCACCCAAAGAGAGTGGGAACTAGTCTGGATGCTAGAGCTTGGGTCAGTGTTTCCGTATGGTTTAAATGATAATGTCAGTGGGTTCGGCAATGTTACAAACCGCCGTTCAAATATATCCAATATCACCCAGCTATTTAAACCCCATCAACGGAGACATCGCAGCCATGGTTGGAGAAAGTTTAATAGAGCGATGATTCACGAACATATCACTTTAAATTACTTAGTGGGTTTAACCAACACACCCAATAGTACACATAGCTTACGTACAGTTCTGTATGCGTTACCTGTGAGAGCTTTAAATCATATAGCCAGAGATATACAACAATCTGCGTCTTCAGGAAATATAATATCACCCAAAATCACTAAAGTATGTCAAGATGTAGCGTATTTTCGGTTGTATCGTCCAGTGAACATAATCGAAACATCCCAAGATCGGCTTTTCTTGAAACTCAACTACTTAGATAAAGGACTGGACATTATTAATTTACCTCGACCTGAATGATCCAGAGGTACCCAACACTGTACCAAACTATTTTAAGTTCACAGAACCTCCTTGCATTTCATATAAGTATACTAAATCTATAGCCACCAAAATATTCAATTACTCTAATGCTGTCAAGGAGTTTGACTGGAACTTATACACGTCGGGGGGCTATAGTTGTGATTGTGAATCGTCGAACTTTATCTATACACCATGCAAACATGTTGTGACTGGTGACCTTGATGTGGTGAGTGATAAGGACCTAAGATTACTCCTGATGAAGGGACCTAAATATAGAGAGCCGAGAAATATAAATCTGAAGGCCGACCAGAAGATAGTCCTGTCTGCTTTGGAACAGTACGTTACTGATTGGTCTAAGCGAGAAAAAGTTGAACCTACAGTACTCGCTGATTGGCCGGACCTCACCAAGAGCAAGGTCGTTGAAACAATCCGCCATATTGACAGAAGTACCTTTCCCCAAGCAAAACAAGTACTGAGAAGCCCCAATTCGCAAGAAGTTCTAGCAAATCTCCAGAGTAAATTCGTCATAGTCCCAGCAGACAAAGCTCCAAATAATATAATATTCATATGTAAATATTACTATTACCAGGTGCTGGTTGAAGAATTGAGTGTAAACATATCGTCATCAAATACGTCTACTTACTCTCAAACTGCATTTACTCTGGAAGATTTATTTAACAATCACAAAACGTTTCTCAAGGAAAGAGGTATTTGTATTCCAACCAAACATAATGATATACCAAAAGTATACTGGACCCCAAAATGCATAAATCACCATACAAAGCTAGATTCGTAGCTGGTTCTAGAAGCTGCACCACCAAGCTTCTTTCAACCTGTTGACGAGGGCCCTTCAGAAGGTAAAAGCATTTTGGGAAAGGTATTGCGCCAGTATTTCTAAAAACTCTGGCGTTGAATGTATGTGGATATTGAAAAACTCAAAATGTCTTACGGAAGAACTTGATGCTAAAGGTCACATACCGTATAGACATGTATCCACATGGGATTTCTCGACTCTCTATACTACAATCCCTCATCAGGACCTTATTGACCGTCTAAGTTCATTAATAGCATCTGTGTTCAAGAAAACTAGACTCGTCATAATAACAACATCAGGTTATCTTTATTACTACAAGTCTTACTTCCCATGGATTCATGCATTTTCTTCGTGCCAATACGGTTTCTCGCTGTATGGCTATGACGAGGGTTCTCCATTTGCCATTTATGCTGGGCATAGTGCTGGCGATATTGTTGGAGATCCTGTTTGATAACGTGCATTCCGGGAGATTCACATTGGAAGTCACTGGGGTCTTATGTAGGGGCCGATAACTCTTGCTGGGCCGTCACGTGACCGGAAGTGACCTTTGATCCGGATGTGACCCGGGTGTCACCTGATCGGATGTGACGTCATAGTGACGTCAATTTGATAAAAGTAGTAAAAGGACCGCTGGACCCCTATTCAGGGGCAGAAATGTGGACCCACATTTCAAACAGAGTTACCTGCCCGTAATTGGGTGGCAAGTGGTCCTTCATATACTACTTCTATTCATTGGAGAATATCGGGAAAAGTACTACAGAAACGAACATTCTGCCAAGAGCTTTTTGAAAGATATTCTTTCACAGAAGACATTGCAATAATCTAGAACCTCACGGATCCAAAGTTATAGCCCTCTGAACATGCGCTTATTTTATCACAAAATTCAAGATGGCGGCCAAACCACTTGACCTTGAAACATAATGTTTACATAGTGGTGATCGACATATCATTTAGCATATATGTGGTGACTTTTTCCATCCAAATCCGTTAACTAAAAAAATCAGTCAATTTTGATTGGTCCGTGGCGGCCATATTGAATTCGCGGACCAAGCTCAAGTGTGAGATTTGGGCATGTCGTGGGTCACGAATTATGTCTGCCAATTGGATAAGCCGTTTTGGAGAAGACTTTTTACGAAACTAGGTCATTTAACATGGCCTCCGAACTATTAGACCATTCAGAACCGTTTAATAATATGCACTACATCGCGAACTGTCTATCATGTATGTGAAGACTTAGCATGATTGGCTCGATGGTTTTCAACATCTCGGAATCACAAAATCTGGGGAGGAATAATAATAGTAATCCGAAAAATATTAAGAGTCGTGCGATTGACATAGGAAGCCTAATTAATAGCTTTCCAGCCAACGGCTCGAAATCCTAATAATGATAAATATAACCGCGAGCGGCAATGTATGGACCAAGGTCAAGCCAATATGGCCGCTAGACTGTTAAGCCAGTCAATGGTATCCACTTATAATGCAGGATTTTACACGAAGTCGTGCTAGTTGTATCTTCTAACACAATCTTTTAAAGGATTTCCTGACATTGAGGTTACAAAATCACTAAAGTATGTCAAGATGTAGCGTATTTTCGGTTGTATCGTCCAGTGAACATAATCGAAACATCCCAAGATCGGCTTTTCTTGAAACTCAACTACTTAGATAAAGGACTGGACATTATTAATTTATCTCGACCTGAATGATCCAGAGGTACGCAACACTGTACCAAACTATTTTAAGTTCACAGAACCTCCTTGCATTTCATATAAGTATACTAAATCTATAGCCACCAAAATATTCAATTACTCTAATGCTGTCAAGGAGTTTGACTGGAACTTATACACGTCAGGGGGCTATAGTTGTGATTGTGAATCGTCGAACTTTATCTATACACCATGCAAACATGTTGTGACTGGTGACCTTGACGTGATGAGTGATAAGGACCTAAGATTACTCCTGATGAAGGGACCTAAATATAGAGAGCCGAGAAATATAAATCTGAAGGCCGACCAGAAGATAGTCCTGTCTGCTTTGGAACAGTACGTTACTGATTGGTCTAAGCGAGAAAAAGTTGAACCTACAGTACTCGCTGATTGGCCGGACCTCACCAAGAGCAAGGTCGTTGAAACAATCCGCCATATTGACAGAAGTACCTTTCCCCAAGCAAAACAAGTACTGAGAAGCCCCAATTCGCAAGAAGTTCTAGCAAATCTCCAGAGTAAATTCGTCATAGTCCCAGCAGACAAAGCTCCAAATAATATAATATTCATATGTAAATATTACTATTACCAGGTGCTGGTTGAAGAATTGAGTGTAAACATATCGTCATCAAATACGTCTACTTACTCTCAAACTGCATTTACTCTGGAAGATTTATTTAACAATCACAAAACGTTTCTCAAGGAAAGAGGTATTTGTATTCCAACCAAACATAATGATATACCAAAAGTAAACTGGACCCCCAAAATGCATAAATCACCATACAAAGCTAGATTCGTAGCTGGTTCTAGAAGCTGCACCACCAAGCTTCTTTCAACCCTGTTGACGAGGGCCCTTCAGAAGGTAAAAGCATTTTGGGAAAGGTATTGCGCCAGTATTTCTAAAAACTCTGGCGTTGAATGTATGTGGATATTGAAAAACTCAAAATGTCTTACGGAAGAACTTGATGCTAAAGGTCACATACCGTATAGACATGTATCCACATGGGATTTCTCGACTCTCTATACTACAATCCCTCATCAGGACCTTATTGATCGTCTAAGTTCATTAATAGCATCTGTGTTCAAGAAAACTAGACTCGTCATAATAACAACACCAGGTTATCTTTATTACTACAAGTCTTACTTCCCATGGATTCATGCATTTTCTTCGTGCCAATACGGTTTCTCGCTGTATGGCTATGACGAGGGTTCTCCATTTGCCATTTATGCTGGGCATAGTGCTGGCGATATTGTTGGAGATCCTGTTTGATAACGTGCATTCCGGGAGATTCACATTGGAAGTCACTGGGGTCTTATGTAGGGGCCGATAACTCTTGCTGGGCCGTCACGTGACCGGAAGTGACCTTTGATCCGGATGTGACCCGGGTGTCACCTGATCGGATGTGACGTCATAGTGACGTCAATTTGATAAAAGTAGTAAAAGGACCGCTGGACCCCTATTCAGGGGCAGAAATGTGGACCCACATTTCAAACAGAGTTACCTGCCCGTAATTGGGTGTCAAGTGGTCCTTCATATACTACTTCTATTCATTGGAGAATATCGGGAAAAGTACTACAGAAACGAACATTCTGCCAAGAGCTTTTTGAAAGATATTCTTTCACAGAAGACATTGCAATAATCTAGAACCTCACGGATCCAAAGTTATAGCCCTCTGAACATGCGCTTATTTTATCACAAAATTCAAGATGGCGGCCAAACCACTTGACCTTGAAACATAATGTTTACATAGTGGTGATCGACATATCATTTAGCATATATGTGGTGACTTTTTCCATCCAAATCCGTTAACTAAAAAAATCAGTCAATTTTGATTGGTCCGTGGCGGCCATATTGAATTCGCGGACCAAGCTCAAGTGTGAGATTTGGGCATGACGTGGGTCACGAATTATGTCTGCCAATTGGATAAGCCGTTTTGGAGAAGACTTTTTACGAAACTAGGTCATTTAACATGGCCTCCGAACTATTAGACCATTCAGAACCGTTTAATAATATGCACTACATCGCGAACTGTCTATCATGTATGTGAAGACTTAGCATGATTGGCTCGATGGTTTTCAACATCTCGGAATCACAAAATCTGGGGAGGAATAATAATAGTAATCCGAAAAATATTAAGAGTCGTGCGATTGACATAGGAAGCCTAATTAATAGCTTTCCAGCCAACGGCTCGAAATCCTAATAATGATAAATATAACCGCGAGCGGCAATGTATGGACCAAGGTCAAGCCAATATGGCCGCTAGACTGTTAAGCCAGTCAATGGTATCCACTTATAATGCAGGATTTTACACGAAGTCGTGCTAGTTGTATCTTCTAACACAATCTTTTAAAGGATTTCCTGACATTGAGGTTACAATGACCTAGACCTTTGGCTTTGACCTAAATTGCATAAGTTTTAGGGAAAGAACTGTACTCCTTTAAATTAGGCTAAACAGGGAGAAATGTCCATTTGTCAGCAGTAGCCAATATTTGCTTTTGATGAGAAGGGAGGTGAGAGGAGGAGGAACTCTTGTTAAGCAATAGACCCTATCGTGTTTGCTTACATGAAGTATCGATCAAAAATTTGGAGTGGCTTGGCTGAATGCTGAGGAAGTTATCGTCGTAACAACAATTTGGTACACATGCACAAACAACAAAACTATATTTCCCGACTAAGGTCGGGGGAAGTGGTGGTGGTGGGGGGGGGGCAGTAATTGATGATGCGTTGATTTAAGGATTATGTGTACCAAGTTTCGAGTCAATCAGCTCAGTGATTTCACAACAGACTATTTTGTAGCAAACTAGGTCAATCCAAGATGGCCGCCTGAGGTTTTGATCAATCGGCCTCATATGGCTATATGCATTAGTTCCATGAGATATCATCTCCCTCTAATGTAACTACTGACACAGGAAATGATTTCCTGATATTGGGGTCACAGTGACCTTGATCTTTGACCTTGACCTAATTTTTGGTATGCGACACATACTTTTTCCCTATTGCATCCACTTATAAAACGATAGCGATTACCCATCAGAAGAAAGAAAATGGAAGTGATTTAGCCAGCAGTTGCTGACGTAGCTCAAATATCCATCAAGAGCTTTTCTATGCAGCTTATACCCTGTGTTTTTTTTTATAACATAGAAAACACGATATTTAATGTTAGAATTTTTGAACTTTTAGTACATTCAAAAGTGTAACACAGACACAGACACCTTCTGTCAATTGGGTGACATATATATATATATATAAACAGATTAAATGCCATACTTTACCCACAAGATACATCAACAAGTACAAACCCTTGTTTCGTATTTTAATACTTAACATATAACATTGTAAAACAGCTACCGGTACTTAAAATAAGTTTCAGGGTCGCACGGCACAACTATTATTCGGCATCATTGTTTGTTTCCCCTTAAAGGGAACGTAAACTCTGGTTCTTCTGCCTCTTGAGGTAAAAACGCGTCAACTGGCAGGGGTGCAGTATTTGAGACCGTAGCTTACAAATATGAACGAGGATGATAGTACGACGTGTGGGGATTACCTGACACATTGTGACAGCCAAATGCAGTCAAATACAGCTCGGCATGGTAGAAAACCTGCTAGAATCAGGCCGTATTCTTCATCAAAACTAATCTATAAAATTGCATCTGTCAGTCAGGGAACGGAGAAGTGCAAAAACGCCCATGTACTGCCATGTTATCTCGGCGCGGAGAATGTCCGATGACGTAGGAGATTATCAGCACAACTAAATTTTACGCTTTCACATTGGTTTAAAAGCCTGCCCAAAATAAACATGGCGGCGCCTTCAAGAAATTCCAAATCACAGTATTTTCTACGTTTTCGTATTTCTCATTCATTCGGATTTTTTTAATCTATAGGGACTCTTGTATAATTCCCGATGTGTTTTATCACAGAGTTTACGTGCAACGTTGTGATTTTTAATGATTTTCTGATTTTAGGGCCACAGTGACCTTGACCGTTGACATTGACCTCAATTTTGATACATATGTATAATGAAGATACTGTGTTGCTCCCGCACTTTGTATCAGCTCGAGTTCTCAGAGTCTGGATCGCCGTATCGACCGACACCGCAGGTCGAGGTCGATGCGGAGATCCAGACTCCAAGAACGAGAGCTGATGCAAAGTGCTGGAACAACACAGTTTTCTGATATTATATTTATCATATACCGAAATCTAAGGATGTTTTTTTCTAATAGGTCGTTTGAGTTCCGAACTATAGTAACGCGCTTTGATTGTGTAACGGTTCACCGGTTGCGTAGAGAACAGTTTGAATCAGGAGCCGTGTACTACCGCTGGAATGTGGAAGAACGACCTTGACCCATGTCGTCAGCGTCGAGCAAGGCAGATATCAGAAATGCATTCCCCCGTATTTCTCGCTTACCAGAACGAGATAGGAGTTGCCCTTTACGTGGAATTTTCTCTACAAATTATGGATTGGGATGGCATGCTCATTTATGAACTATGAACTGTAATTTCGCTGTGGAAGACGATCTTCGGTTCGGTCGAAACGTCTCCGTTCGTGAGGAAGCCTCCTGTGAGGACTTTTTGGGTGTGGAAAGTGCACACCCTATTTAAACTCGAGCTGACATTCCAATCGAGGAGAGACCAAAAAGAGAGTGCTGGAGGAACACGTCCAGGTACAGCCTGTAACTTATTGATTTTTGGCGTAATTTACGGTTGGGCGTAAAGGCAGTTGTTTTGGCCTGGGAATCTAAAAGATTATAAATCCTGTAATTAGTGTAACCTGTAAAAACACGCCAATCCAATGAGAATTTGCCGGCTCGCATTTTCGGTGTGGAAACGTGTTTGTGGTTATACTATAGTTTAGGGAACACGTCCGACTGGCGTGTTGTATGTACATGTAGTTGGGGGTATTCTATAATACTGTAATGAGACATGCGTTTGCCTGTAGCACATTTAGGCAACTTGCATGGTCTAACTTCAGTATAAAATAGGGCTTTAGGGTCTATACCAGTAGGTTGATAATTTCGACAATATTGCTGTGCTATCTCGCTGCACTGGGACTAAAGCCACAATATTTGTTGATCTTCTTGACCGTGTAGCGGTATATGACAATAGTCAGGAGATTCCCTCCCCCCCTCAGAAATATACAACTGCACTAAATACAGAGATAATCAACCAAGTTTCCCCCTGCCATAATCCTACAACGTATCGTGTAGCCTGTTTACTCGTCGCCGACAGCCGGGCAACGCTATACGGGACGGAAACGGTCGCAGTATTACAGCCGGTGGTGCGAGCCAAGACACAGGCGGGCGAGCCATTGTCGTCGGGAAACATCGATAAACTGGGCCGGGCGCTTCGAGAGCAAGGGGAGGCCGCAAACAGTTACACAGACGGCGTATAGCTGGCCATAGACAAGTTACAGATACAGCTTACAGATTCAACTGGAAGGACATGTGTCTTTATCACACATACGAGGAAATAAAGACGCACAGATCATAAACAGTACAGTACCAGTCCAGCCATACCGATCACCATTATACCGTCGAGAAAGATACAGCACACAGAGCACACAAGAAACAAACAGAACACAGATTCCAGAAGGAAATGTGTATTTATCACACATAGCCAGCAAATCAAGCCCCACAAATTATAAGCAGTGCAGTACAAGTCCAGACATACAGCTCACAAATTATACCGCAAAGAAACCTACAGAACACAGATTCTACAAGAAGGAGACGTGTATTTATCACACGTTCAATAAAGACACCTACAGAACACAGATCTTACAAGAAGGAGACGTGTATTTGTCACACGTTAAATAAGGAAACACAGAGCACAGATTATACAGTCAAGAAAGCCACAGACCACAGATCCCACAGGGAGGATATGCGTATTTATCACGCATAAAGGCACGGTGCAGGTGGGCTCACTTTTACCGATGTGAAAGCGGTAACAAGACATACAGATTCCAGTAGGATACGTGTATTTATCACACGTTACAGAAGGCGGGCTTCCTTTTACCGATGTAAAAGTGGTAACAAGGCCCAGGGCACAGATCACAACGGCAGTTTACAGACCGTACGATGTTTCATCGGTACCAGATGAAATAGTAATAGCACATTATATACCCATGTAATTGTCCTGACGGTCACGGAAGTGGGGCGTGATACTTACCTGAGAGATCGTCGTGAAGTGTGTAGTCACAGGCCGGGCTATAGACGGGTCGCAGCAGCCGTAAGGGTTGAGACGCCGGGCTATACTTACCTGTGCGGGAAGCAGACTGGTGAGCTGACAAGTTACGGTCAAGCTCCGACGACTGGGGGTGAAGTACACGCCGAGTTGCCACGTCTCTGGAGAGAGCGTCGCCGCCGCGACGTTCCAACGACTGGGGGTCGTCTCTGGAGAGAGCGTTACCGCGTAACGTTCCAACGGGCCGTGACGTTTCAGCGACTTGGTGCTATATCTGGAGAGAGCGTCGCTGCCGTGACGTTCCAACGCCTGAGGGTATATATATATTGGGGAGAACGTTACCGCCGTAACGTTCCAACGGGCCTTGACGTTTCAACGACTGGGTGTCGTATCTGGAGAGAGCGTTATATCCTTAACGTTCCAACGACTGGGTGCCATTCCTGGAGAGAGCGTTATATCCATAACGTTCCAACGACGGAAGAGAAGGGCCAGCAGCCAGGCCGCCCTTATCCCCAGAAGAGAAGGGCCAGCAGCCAGGCCGCCCTTATCGCGCATAGACATAAAGCACTATATTTACCATAAAGCTATATGCATACACTCTCATATATATATATTATTGCCATATAACATCAAGCTTAAACTGCACACATTCTCTTCTAGTATCCACATATACACCAGGGATACGTTAACTTTATATGCACACACTCTCTCGGGGGCACGTATCCGTGAACCTTATATGCACACCCCAGGTGTACGTATCCGTGAACGTTATTTGCATCACGTGTATATATACATCAAGTTTATTTGCATACACTCTCCTAGTGTCTGTACATATATGTAAATATCTTAACGTTACATCTCCTTAGACATTCTGTCTAAGCCACGCGGTTCTACGCTATTCTTTGTAACCGCGTATACTATTTGTGCAGAATATACCATAATAGACCTTTACATGAGCGTCAGTCATCCTTGTAGGGTTGTGATCATCTCTTCGAGCCCCGGATCTCTACTAGTGAAGGGGTTAACGACGGTGACGGCCAGAATGCCAGGGGGCAATCCCGGTTATTGATTCGTTTTCTTCTAAACACTACGACTGGTCCTGCTCGTACACGTTACACGGAGAAAACTGGTGGCAGCGGTGGGATCTGGCCTGATCTACAACAGAAGAGAACAACCGACTACTAGAGATGGACAGCCACGTCCTGCTGACAACTCCATTACCCATGAGTTCCCTAGCAACACCGAGGCGTCCGGACATAGCGGGTCTACGAGCTATCCTACAGGGGAGGGAGCGATTGAGGACGGGGTTGCCTGGTTCAGCGACATCGGCGACGACAGAAGACGTGAGTCCGGTGGGAGCACCGTCCGAACTGTCAACGCCCGCCATCGTCGAGACCGAGACCTCGTCGACCCTCCGAGTGCTACTAGAGGGCCTCAAAAGCTTACAGGCAGAGATGCAGACGATGCGGGCGACCTTCAATCAGACGATGATGGGAGCCCCAGCGCACACGTCCACACCCAGGGCCGAAGAGGGTACTACCAGAACCCCCATAGACCAGCCTGTACGGGAACAAACGATTTGCGACCGGGTCGCAGAAGCTGGCGACCGGGTCGCAGAGGGCCACCACCGGGTCGCAGAAGGGCACCATTCAGCGGCTGATACCAGTGGGGGAGCCACAATCCCGACCATCCCTGTTTCCCGTAAGACGTTGGTTAAGGCTTCGATCTACGATGGAAGTACGCCCTGGAGAGATCACCTGGTACATTTTGAATATTGCGCAGCCTTAAACCAGTGGACGCTGGAAGAGAAGGGACAGCACTTGGCCGTATCCCTGCGGGGGCCAGCACAACAGGTTCTCTCTAGTCTGAAGATGAAACCAGGGGAGGCAAATTTCACCTGCCTACGTGATGCCTTGGAGAGACGCTTCGCTCCGCCTAACAAAACAGAGCTGTATAAGTCCAAGCTGAAGTCAAGGCGACGACTGAGGGGAGAAGATCTACCCGAACTGGGCCAAGCTCTGGTGAGACTCAGCCAGATGGCCTACCCAGAAGTCGGTGATGAGGTCCAAGACAACCTGGCCCGTGACCAATTCTTTCAGGCAATTGAAGAAGACTTACGGTTCAAAGTCTGGCAGTGCCGCCCGAAGTCCCTAGACGAGGCTGTGCATGCCGCAGTGGAAGTAGAGGCCTTCCAAGACGCCCAGCGGAGACGTCCTGATCCCACGGCAAGGGCCGCTGCAGGGGAGGACAAACCGGCGGACGTTCCAGAGGATGATGAGGAAGAGGAGGCCCGACGTCGAGCAGAGATTGCTACCCTGATGGAAGAATTTAAGAGGCGCTTCCCAGGACGGGGACGCTCAAGTTCAAGGCGGGGGCAGAGAACGGGAAGACAACCACGACGGGGATGTTGGAGGTGCGGAGAAGACGGCCATTTTAGAGCGGCGTGCCCTAGACGTTCACCCTCCCAGCCCCCGAGACGATCGCCCGGGTCCGGGAATCCACCAAAGTCCCAGGGACCCAAGCCTGCCCTTCATAATCAGGGAGAAGCAGGAATATACCTACCTGCGTCCATCGGACCGGTGAAAGTGATGTGTTGTGTGGACTCCGGAGCATCTATCTCCTTGATCAGCCGCCGGATATGGGAACAGCTTGACCCAGATGTGAAACCAGTCCTTCGAGACTCCCGGTACCAGTCCGTAAGGTAGCTGACGGTTCCCATATGCCTTTACTCGGAGAGGGAGACTTCAGGATATCGATCCAGGGGACGGTGTGGAAGCACACGCTGGTTGTGGGAGACTTGTCCATCGACGCCATCTTGGGGTACGACTTCCTGTATCGCCACGGCTGTATACTTGACGCGAGAGGCCATCGATTGAAGCTGGGAGGCAAGTACCTGCAATGCGAGGTCGTAGGAAGTTTCGATTGCTATCGTTTGGCCCTGGCTGAGACCATCACCATACCGCCTAGAACTCAGATGCTCGCCTCGGCCAGGGTGGAAGACGCACCGCCGGGAGAAATTGGACTAGTAGAGGGGGGGGGCTCGCATTTACCGAGAAGACCGGCCTAGTCCTGGCGAGAACACTTTCTCGAGTTGCATCTGATGGTAGTGTGCCTATTCGTATGCTGAACGCTTCCGATGAGTCCACAGTCATTCACGCTGGTACCTTCTGTGGTAGTATGTCCACACTGGGTGATGACCCGGAGGAGCCTACAGAGCCGAGGGCGCGGACGACGACCCTGCCGGCATATATGCGGCCGGCGTTGGAGAAGTCCAAGGATGGCCTGAGTGCAGCCCAGCTGAGGGAAGTTGAACAAATGCTGAATAGACACGCTGGTTTGTTTGCGGCCGATGACGATGACCTGGGACGTACTACCAGGGTGCAGCATCAGATAAAGACGGGGAGTGCACCCCCGATTCGTATTCCCCCTAGAAGATCGCCCCTTCATGCTCGATGGGAGATCGACAAGCAGGTTGACGAGATGTTACGACGAGGTGTGGTCGAGCCCTCCGAGGGACCGTGGTCGGCCCCTGTCGTCCTGGTGAAGAAGAAGGACGGTAAATCTCGATTCTGCGTCGATTACCGGGCCCTGAATGACGTCACAGAGAAAGACGCCTATCCTCTGCCAAGGATCGATGACAGTCTTGACGCACTGAACGGGGCACAGTGGTGGTCTACCCTCGACTTGATGTCCGGATACTGGCAAGTTGAATTGGCGCCTGAAGATCGATGCAAGTCCGCGTTTTCCACCCGGAAAGGCCTGTACCAGTTCCGCGTTATGCCGTTCGGGCTGTGCAACGCCCCTGGAACCTTTGAACGCCTGATGGAAGCGGTATTGGCCGGTCTGCACTACGAGACATGCCTCATTTACCTCGACGATATCATCGTGTTCGGGAAGACGTTTACCGAGATGCTGGCCAACTTGGAGGTGGTGTTCCAGAGACTACAACTTCATGGGCTTAAGTTGAAATCCTCCAAGTGTGTCATTGGCGCCCGAAAAGTCACCTACCTGGGACACGTCGTGTCCGGCGCTGGTATCGAGACGGAGCCGGAGAAGGTCCAGGCTGTGAGAGACTGGCCCACCCCAGTCTCCCAGACCGAGGTACGGAGTTTCCTCGGATTGTGTAGCTATTATCGGAGGTTCGTCAAAGACTTTGCGACCGTGGCAGCGCCCCTGCATCAACTTACCCAGAAGGAGAAGAGCTTCGTGTGGACCGACGATTGTCAGGTCGCATTTGAGACCCTGAAGGAGAAGATGATAGCGGCGCCCATCCTGGCCATGCCTGACATGTCTAAACCGCTTATCCTGGACACGGATGCCAGCGGATGGGGCATCGTAGCCGTTTTGTCCCAAGAGGTCGACGGACAGGAGAGGGTGGTGGCCTATGGCAGCAGGGTACTCACCAAGGCTGAGAAGGCATACTGCGTGACCAGGCGCGAACTCCTGGCGGTGGTCCACTTCGCTAAGTCGTTGCGGCACTACCTCTACGGGAAGAAGTTCCTACTGCGCACCGACCACGGGTCCTTGAGGTGGCTCATGAGATTCAAAGAGCCGGAGGGCCAACTCGCAAGGTGGATCCAAGCTCTGTCGACCTATCAATTTGACATCGTCCACCGACCAGGCCGTGAGCATCAGAATGCTGACGCGATGAGCAGACGTCCGTGCAAGCAGTGTGGTCGTTCCTCCGAGACCGAAGACGGAGAGACGGCGGCGGCCCGGGCTGTGACCATAGCTCCACCCAACGAGGACTTTGCAGCGGCCCAAGCTGCGGACCCCGAGCTACTTCCGGTGATTGAATGGGTGAAGGCTGGTACCAGACCTCGGTGGGACTTAGTCTGTCAACACAGCGGGGTAACGAAAGCGCTGTGGGGAGCCTACGACGCCTTGTCCCTGGAAGGAGACCTCCTGGTGCGACGCTGGTTTGACGTGCGAGGCCGGGAGAAGGCTAAGTTACTGGTGGTCCCGCGGGCCCTTCAAAAGAGGATACTTAAGGAATGTCATGATAGCCCGACTGGAGGACACCTGGGGGTGTTCAAGACGTTGAGGAAGGTGCGACAAGCGTACGCCTGGGTTGGCCTGCAGCGGGACGTGCGACAGTGGTGCCGGAGCTGCGACACGTGCAGTCGGAGGAAGCAGGCCGGGAAGAAACCCCGAGGACAGCACCGCGGGATGATGACGGGATGCCCCGGAGAACGTATCGCCGTGCACTTGATGGGTCCTCTCTCCCTGACGACGAGAGGAAATCTGCATATTGTGGTTATCTGTGACTATTTCACGAAGTGGGTGGAGGCTGTGGCACTTCCGGACCAAGAAGCGGAGACGGTGGCCCAGGCTGTGATTGACTTGTACGTCAGCCGGTTCGGTGTCCCCTCCCTGATACACTCGGACCAGGGGCGGAACTTTGAGAGCAAAGTGTTCGAGGGGATGTGCCGGATCCTCGGCATGAAGAAGACGCGGACGACGGCGTACCATCCGCAGTCTAACGGCCAAGTTGAGAGGTTCAACAGGACTCTGGGTCAGATGTTTCATGCTAGTGCCGCCCGCCACCCCGACGATTGGGACGTGTATATTCCACTAACACTGATGGCGTACCGTGCGGCCGCACACGAGACTACGGGGTATACGCCGAATATGATGACGTTTGGCCGGGAGGTGACTCTACCAGCTCACCTGACAGTTGGGGCTCCCCCGAGTGAGAGAAAGGAGCCCGTGCCGTGGGTCGGGGACCTTCGTGACCACTTAGTCGACGTCCACGAGGATGCGAGGGAAAATAGTGGGAAGGCCCTGAGACGGCAGAAGCGCCTTTACAACCTGAAGGCCAAGGCGCAAAGATTCGGCCCCGGAGACCAGGTCTATCTGCATACCGTAGTGACCCGGCCAGGACAGATACGGAAGCTTCGAGACCGGTGGCTGGGACCGTTTGTGGTGGAGGCGGCCTTGTCGGACGTTACCTACCGGATCCGGAGTGACGACGGGAGGCGACAGGTCGTCCATGTTGACCGGGTCAAACCATGTTATCCGCGGTTGGACGTGGAGGGTGACGACACACCGTCGGAGAGTGACAGTGACGACGGCGGCGACCAGCAGGGGCCGGAAACGGCTCACGCAGAGCCTTACGCCGTGACCCACCCGGTAGCCGTGCAGCCACCCATAGGCCAGCCCCAGACGAGCCGGAATGGACGCGTCATCCGGCCGCCGGCCTGGCAGGGCGAATTCGAGTTGGAACCGCGGGGGACGCCGGATAGCGAGGTGGAGGACGAACGCGAGGAAGTGGCCGAGGGTGAGGCAGCCCCCACACACGCGACGACGACCCGCGGTCGGCGAGTGGTCAAGCCTCGCAGGTTGCACGACTACGTGCTGGCGTCCCAGCCCGTGTATCGTAAGAGGGGAGAAGCCGGACCCCTCCCACTGAGCGTGCAGCCCAGTGGACCTAATGTCGTGGGGCGACTCTGCTAGCCGCCCAGGTAATTCTGTGAAGGAAATCTGCGGACCTAATGTCGTGGTGGCCCGGCCAGACCGCCGGAGGGCGACCACCTAGTGATTTCGCCGGCCCTGATGGCCCGTAATTGGCGAGCAGTTTTGTTTAAATGGATTCGAACTGTACAACTGGAACTGTAACGTCACCCTGGACGGGGAGACCCGTACGGCCATGATGAGGACGTCATGATTTAGAAAGGCGGGGGCAGTGTAACGGTTCACCGGTTGCGTAGAGAACAGTTTGAATCAGGAGCCGTGTACTACCGCTGGAATGTGGAAGAACGATCTTGACCCATGTCGTCAGCGTCGAGCAAGGCAGATATCAGAAATGCATTCCCCCGTATTTCTCGCTTACCAGAACGAGATAGGAGTTGCCCTTTACGTGAAATTACGTACAAATTATGGATTGGGATGGCATGCTCATTTATGAACTATGAACTGTAATTTCGCTGTGGAAGACGATCTTCGGTTCGGTCGAAACGTCTCCGTTCGTGAGGAAGCCTCCTGTGAGGACTTTTTGGGTGTGGAGAGTGCACACCCTATTTAAACTCGAGCTGACATTCCAATCGAGGAGAGACCAAAAAGAGAGTGCTGGAGGAACACGTCCAGGTACAGCCTGTAACTTATTGATTTTTGGCGTAATTTACGGTTGGGCGTAAAGGCAGTTGTTTTGGCCTGGGAATCTAAAAGATTATAAATCCTGTAATTAGTGTAACCTGTAAAAACACGCCAATCCAATGAGAATTTGCCGGCTCGCATTTTCGGTGTGGAAACGTGTTTGTGGTTATACTATAGTTTAGGGAACACGTCCGACTGGCGTGTTGTATGTACATGTAGTTGGGGGTATTGTATAATACTGTAATGAGACATGCGTTTGCCTGTAGCACATTTAGGCAACTTGCATGGTCTAACTTCAGTATAAAATAGGGCTTTAGGGTCTATACCAGTAGGTTGATAATTTCGACAATATTGCTGTGCTATCTCGCTGCACTGGGACTAAAGCCACAATATTTGTTGATCTTCTTGACCGTGTAGCGGTATATGACAATAGCCAGGAGATTCCCTCCCCCCCTCAGAAATATACAACTGCACTAAATACAGAGATAATCAACCAAGTTTCCCCCTGCCATAATCTTACAACGTATCGTGTAGCCTGTTTACTCGTCGCCGACAGCCGGGCAACGCTATACGGGACGGAAACGGTCGCAGTATTACAGCCGGCGGTGCGAGCCAAGACACAGGCGGGCGAGCCATTTTCGTCGGGAAACATCGATAAACTGGGCCGGGCGCTTCGAGAGCAAGGGGAGGCCGCAAACAGTTACACAGACGGCGTATAGCTGGCCATAGACAAGTTACAGATACAGCTTACAGATTCAACTGGAAGGACATGTGTCTTTATCACACATACTAGCAAATAAAGACGCACAGATCATAAACAGTACAGTACCAGTCCAGCCATACCGATCACCATTATACCGTCGAGAAAGATACAGCACACAGAGCACACAAGAAACAAACAGAACACAGATTCCAGAAGGAAATGTGTATTTATCACACATAGCCAGCAAATCAAGCCCCACAAATTATAAGCAGTGCAGTACAAGTCCAGACATACAGCTCACAAATTATACCGCAAAGAAACCTACAGAACACAGATTCTACAAGAAGGAGACGTGTATTTATCACACGTTCAATAAAGACACCTACAGAACACAGATCTTACAAGAAGGAGACGTGTATTTGTCACACGTTAAATAAAGAAACACAGAGCACAGATTATACAGTCAAGAAAGCCACAGACCACAGATCCCACAGGGAGGATATGCGTATTTATCACGCATAAAGGCACGGTGCAGGTGGGCTCACTTTTACCGATGTGAAAGCGGTAACAAGACATACAGATTCCAGTAGGATACGTGTATTTATCACACGTTACAGAAGGCGGGCTTCCTTTTACCGATGTAAAAGTGGTAACAAGGCTTACAGACTGTACGGTCAAGCCCAGGGCACAGATCACAACGGCAGTTTACAGACCGTACGATGTTTCATCGGTACCAGATGAAATAGTAATAGCACATTATATACCCATGTAATTGTCCTGACGGTCACGGAAGTGGGGCGTGATACTTACCTGAGAGATCGTCGTGAAGTGTGTAGTCACAGGCCGGGCTATAGACGGGTCGCAGCAGCCGTAAGGGTTGAGACGCCGGGCTATACTTACCTGTGCGGGAAGCAGACTGGTGAGCTGACAAGTTACGGTCAAGCTCCGACGACTGGGGGTGAAGTACACGCCGAGTTGCCACGTCTCTGGAGAGAGCGTCGCCGCCGCGACGTTCCAACGACTGGGGGTCGTCTCTGGAGAGAGCGTTACCGCGTAACGTTCCAACGGGCCGTGACGTTTCAGCGACTTGGTGCTATATCTGGAGAGAGCGTCGCTGCCGTGACGTTCCAACGCCTGAGGGTATATATATATTGGGGAGAACGTTACCGCCGTAACGTTCCAACGGGCCTTGACGTTTCAACGACTGGGTGTCGTATCTGGAGAGAGCGTTATATCCTTAACGTTCCAACGACTGGGTGCCATTCCTGGAGAGAGCGTTATATCCATAACGTTCCAACGACGGAAGAGAAGGGCCAGCAGCCAGGCCGCCCTTATCCCCAGAAGAGAAGGGCCAGCAGCCAGGCCGCCCTTATCGCGCATAGACATAAAGCACTATATTAACCATAAAGCTATATGCATACACTCTCATATATATATATTATTGCCATATAACATCAAGCTTAAACTGCACACATTCTCTTCTAGTATCCACATATACACCAGGGATACGTTAACTTTATATGCACACACTCTCTCGGGGGCACGTATCCGTGAACCTTATATGCACACCCCAGGTGTACGTATCCGTGAACGTTATTTGCACGCACCAAGTGTACGTATCCGTTAACTTGTGTGCACACATACTCTCGCATCACGTGTATATATACATCAAGTTTATTTGCATACACTCTCCTAGTGTCTGTACATATATGTAAATATCTTAACGTTACATCTCCTTAGACATTCTGTCTAAGCCACGCGGTTCTACGCTATTCTTTGTAACCGCGTATACTATTTGTGCAGAATATACCATAATGGATTAAGAATACTGATCAGCGATACGGATTTGATATTTTGGAACATCATGATGTCTTGCCGGCATCATTGAAAATTGTTGACCGCTTCTCTCTTGCAGGAAACAAGCCTATGTTTATGTATACTTTTGTCTTTTTGAATTTGGTGCTAATACTGTTATATGGAAATGGAATAGGTCTTTGGATTATGGACGCGGATATTCTCTAATGGACGACGGCTGGATTATGAATGACGGACTAGACGCTTGTAATTTACATGAGCGTCAGTCATCCTTGTAGGGTTGTGATCATCTCTTCGAGCCCCGGATCTCTACTAGTGAAGGGGTTAACGACGGTGACGGCCAGAATGCCAGGGGGCAATCCCGGTTATTGATTCGTTTTCTTCTAAACACTACGACTGGTCCTGCTCGTACACGTTACAATTGTGTAGGACAGGGTGGAGCACACATGGGACAGGGGAGACTTGGAACACCCGTTATTTGGTACCCTTGTGGAAGCCAATGGAGACTGAGCTTACATGTGCTGTTTGGTTTTCAAACCGCCTCTCACATTTACCATTTTGGTGTTTCCTGGAATCATTTAAGTGAGTAAATCTTGCTTTTATGTTTTTTTAACTTGAAAAGCTAGATTATGGAGGCCACGCCAATTTGTTTAAACGGTGCAATATTAGGAATATGATGCCGATATCTTGGCACAGGGTTGTCTTTTATACAGGGCACACATGACACTGACCGAATTTGTGAGGGCATAGACAGTTGAGCAAAAAATCGCCATTTCGCTAAGTTGGGTCCCCTGGGGAGAGTTGGGACACAGTGTCTTCCCGAGAGTGTCCCATCTCTTCCTGTACTTTCGAAGAATATTGCGATATGTATGGTATTACTTTCTGTCGGCAAAGTGATAATTTTTTAGCAAGTTTACACTTCCATGTTAAGCCATTATTTTTTTTTAATAAAAAAGTTAATTTGATTGTATTCAAGTCTTTACATCGGTTGCCCCATATCTCCCAACTCCTTGTCCCATGTCTCCCAACACTGTCCCAAGTCACCCCAAAATATGCTGAAATGAAATCGTCTCCATATCAAAACACACTCGGTTTGGTGTCTTAAACACTGTCATTGCATGGGTATTCTTCCCAGGTTGGTGAGTAGTATAGAAAGAGTAAATTCCTTATTATTGACCTACTTCCGCCAGGGGGCGCTGCGGAGATGACGTCACAGAGCTTTCATCCAATCAGAAGCCGTCAAATCCAGGTCAAAGGTCACAGAGGTCAAAGGTCAAAAGTAGTTCCGGTCACGTGGCATGTATTCTTCCGCGACGAGGCGGCCAGAAAGTAGTCCGGCGGTGATGCGGTCGGGTTATAAAAAAAGTAGTCCCAGGGTCACACGTTGCTTTTCGCCTATGACGTCACATCCGGGTCAAACGGTCACATCCGGGTCAAAAGGTCACGTGACAGCCCGGAGTTATCTCCCCTTAGTTTTTTGCCACCAGGGGCAACGAGGGGACCTGGCCATATATACCAGTCATCAAGGTCAATACGACCGAATTAGCCCTTTCAAATGGTTAATTACGGTATACAAAACAACCCAAACTCACAATGTTGTATGAAAAAACAGATTTTATAACAGAGAACACAACATATATACAACAGTTATTTCCCCTTATTATAACAGTCCAGTGAAATATCCGCAGTGTCAGCTTTAGAGTTTATAGAACATATATACAACAGTTATTTCCCCTTATTATAACAGTGCAGTGCAATATCCGCAGTGTCAGCTTTAGCGTTTATAGAACATATATATATACAACAGTTCCTCTTATTATATATACATTAGAAAGTCCAGTGGAATATTCGTAGTGTAAGTTCATATTTATCACTCTAAATGTCCAGATACGTTGTAGTCACACCATCGGAGAGCACTTTGCGCTTGGGGTAGAAGTACGTGAAGGCGTCCCGCTCCTGGATATACGAGCGCATCTGGTTCTCGATGATACGGAAACCTTTGTTGGTCCCACCAGCACTGGCTCTGGAGTACATCAAGGTATAGGGCTTTGGTGATGTTGGGGTCGCGTCGACTGACTCCTTTGCAGCTGAATTTGTTGTTGTCTCCACCATCGCAATAGTATGTTTTCGAACACAGAGCGATCATGGCCTCACCGCTCCATTCTAACTTGAAGAGGCCGGGCGTCCGCTTGTCGTAGGTGTAGTGGTCTTTCCTCGGTAGCCATTCATCTCTTTCCGCTTCATACTGGGCTCGTAGTTCTGGTTTCACGGGCGATTCCCAGTCCGGGTTGGAGACGGCCATGTATGCCGAATCGGTATCCATTTCCATCAATTGCCAGTCTGATTGGTTGAAATACACTCCCATGAAATCATATACGAATTCCAGCATTCGCAGTTTGGCCAGCTGGTACACCATGCACCCGATTTGTAGCGGCAGGTTATATGTTATGGTCTTTTTGGCTGAAGTCACTTCATAGGTGGTGTCGTCAATCAGCTCCATGCGTCGGAATAGGGGTGAATTCAGGCGTTTGCGGGCTTGTTTTGTGGTACAAATGTTCACGGTGACGTGGCGGTCCTGATTGGTTACCGTTTTTCCATATCCGCTGTTGCCAAGCAACTTCATCGTTTCCGCGATGATGGCTTTACTGGGGTCGGCGTCTCCTTGGCGACGGGCGGCGGTCACGTCGTTTGCGAACTTCTCGAAACAAGCCTCGAGGGTGAATTCCATGACTTGGTATATTTTGGTAATTTCCAGTTCGTGCCTCATATACCACCGTAGTAAAGGAGTACCCAGCAACAATTTTTTGCCCCACATGCTACCGATCAACATACGCCGCGGTCGTGTTAGGTGGTCGTGTTCTTCAGCGTATGCGCGCATATGGTCCCCGATATCATCTCGACTCACCTCGGTGTTTTTAAAGATGGGCGGACATTCGCCAAACGTGTCTTTCAAGTGGTCAGGGACGTGTAGATCACATTCCACGAATCCGTAGAGGTCTCCCGTTTCAACAAAGGGTAGGATGTCGGCCATGGTGATGACAGTCCGGTAATCCAGCAGTCGGTCGTGGGCGTATAGGAAAGAATATAACTCAGGTTGACGGCGTTGCATGTGGTGGAACTCACATTCCCATAGTTGTACATAGGCGTAGCCCAGCCCTCGAATGTAGTCAGCATTCTGCTGTACTTCTTGACGTAAGGCGGCCGGGGTCAGTCCACGGCGCTCGTTATAGCGCCCTCCCGCGAACGAACACTCATGGCCGTGCCAATAACAGCCGTGGAACTGGAACACGGTCGGTATTGTATTAATGATAGCAAATCCGTCCACGGGAAGGCGCCGATCTCCAATCCGTTTTTCAGTGTGGTTGCCTTGGTGACGGATAGTGACGCCTCGTCGCTGACTTTCCCAATCCAGCCATTGTTCTGCTTGATGTTTTGTAGATCGTTGGGCTTTGAATTCCCGCCCCTCAGGGAGCCACCGGGTATAATGACCGGCCGGCATGGGTTTACTCAAACACGATAAGTAGAGGGCATTGGCGTCAAATCCGATGATTTTCCGACACAATTTTTCTCCTCGGGGACGAGTCAGCTCTTTCTCGTGGTACCGATGGAATATAATACTGGGGCCGCCTACGATATTTCCTTTCAAACAGTCAAACATGTCGGCGTCTTTCTGTTCGATGAGAGCGAAGAAAGTGGGTAAATCCTGGAACAGATACCGCAGGGTCAGACCGGGGATGCTTACACAGTCTTTGAATACGTCGATACCCATATCTCGGTAGAAGGCGGACATTTTGTCGGTAGCTTCCAGAAATGGGACGACATCCAGATTGTTGTAATAGACGAGGAAACCCCGGAGAGTTTGCATACCTTCACGGACCCACACCTGTTGCAGTTCGATATAGAGGGCGTCAGATAATCCTTCTCAAATGAGTTCGTTGTAGAAAGCCTCCTGAGGTGGAAGTTGTGGTTCGTCCAAACGCTCGAGATTCGTCATGTAGTTGTATGGAAAGCAACTTTTCCCCTCCGCGCAGTCGTAGGCTTTCACCCACTGGTCATAGCTGTAGTTCGGCGCCAGGTAATTCCGTACATCTAAGAATCGGAGTGAAGTCGTGGATAGAGCGACGTGGTTGTTGGTCTTCTTAATGATGAATTTCACATTCCCAGCTTTAGCGAGATAGGGGTACAAGAATTCTTTGATTAAGTTCAAATCATACCGTCCCGAGTTAAATCCAAGCACCGGTAATTGACTCATGTATTCCAACAAACGCAGTTTCAGTTTCTGCGCGTAGGGTTTCGGTGGTTTGCGTTCCTCGTCCTCGCTTTCGTCTTCGTCGTCAGTATCGTCCTCTCCATCCGATGTTGGAATACGCGCATCAAGTGCCGCTAATACATCACGGTAGGTAGTCGAGGCGAGATGTGCTGCACTGGCTTGACTGAGGGTTTCCAGGTAGTCCATCATTCGTGTAATCAGTTCATGGGGGTCACCTTTAGAGACGAAACACACCGGAGCGGTCTCATGCCCGGGCACGTTTGTGTGAATACTCACACTCAAGGGAATGTGACGCTGGGTCCATTGAGTTTTGGCCGATACCTTTTCCATGGGTTCTAATAGGACTTCAAAATCATAGCAGGCTCGGTACGGGAAATAATGGTGGTACATGGGGACGTCAATACCTTCATCCGCCAGGTCTTCAAATATGGTGGGCTTGTTGTGGAATACGCCGCCGGGGAATTTTCGTTTGCTGGTCTGATCACAGATTTTCTCATGACGGTGTAAGTTGGCGGAACGGTCAAACACGCGATGCCATTTAATACAACTGTATGACTGGGCATACCTGTTTATGTCCGTGATGTACGAGAAATGCCCGCCCGTGTCCGTTTGGTACAAATTCAATTTTATGGTTGTGTCGTATTTCCCCGCGGAACGATGTACGAGTCGGGCTGTGAGTTGTGGGTCGTCGGTGTTGTCATCATCCACGTGTTGGGCTAGACTATACACGACAATATTGACGTGGAATAAATTTTCCACCACATCCAGTTGTGATAACGGGACCCCGCGGAAGTGCTGTTTTTCCATGTTCTTTTCACGTAAGTAGTCTTCCCAATATTTGCTGGCAATTCGATCACAATGTGTGGGTGGCAGTTTGTTGAGATGGATAGCCAGGCAGCGAAATAAACATTTCCGATCGGTGTACGGCCCATTGCTTCCACTCACTAAGGCGTGCATGCCTTCTCTGTGTTTCAACCAGTCCGGGAGATGGATGGGGGCACCGATAGGGTGGTCGATCATTTTAGTTACGTAAAACGTGACATTCGTCGTCATCTCCACCTGCCATTTGGTGTTGGGGCGTTGTTGTCGAGCCCATTCCAAACTATCCAAGCTTTCTAGTTGGTCCAGTACTGTGTCCAGGGAAGGGCGATCGGTAATGGTGAATGGCTGCTCGAATACCAGGGTATTGTTACTGGGGTAAAAGTACCGGAGCTGGTGTGTTTCCTTATGCCGTAATAAATACCCAAAGGTGAGATTTAATTTGAACGCTGTGGCTTGGTCCTCGAAAATAGTATAGGCGTAGTGGGGGAGACGGATGTTTTCCTCTAACCGAAAATTGTATAAGTCCAATATCGGCCTATGGCGGTGAAAACAGTGCCGGATAGTAGGCCAGTCTCGGTAGTATTTCTATAGGCGGGTCGTCAGGATCTGTGGTAAAGTTTCCCTCAGCAGTGGGCGAACAGTCGAACGGTGATCGTTGCATGCCACTGTTTGTACAGCGTATAGAATATATTCGTATTATTGCGTAAGAGGGCTTCGCCTAGACTTTGAGAAAATGGATACAGATCTCGAAAACTGTCCCTTTTTATAGAAAAATACCCACCCACGCTCGGGAAAACCCCCAACCATCGACCAACGTATTTTTCAGCCGCCAATCACAGACGTGCAAAATCAGTGTCATGCCAGGGAAAAACCCCGACGATCGACCAACGTATTTTTCAGCCGCCAATTGCGCAAAATCGGTGTCATGCCAACGTACGCGATGACCTTTAGCGACGTACACCAAACGTACCGGCTGGGCTATGGCCCGTAGCCAAGTGGGGGTTATTTTGGGTTCGGGAAAACCCCCTTTCGGAAATATTACATATTTTTCTCATATAAATACCCTTTTCAAACTGAAGCGAACCCCCTATTTGCCCCTTTTCCCATACAGCGAACCCCCTGATGTGCCCTTTTGGAGTTGTGGCGAACCACAGGAAATCCTGGCTACGACCCTGATTGTTTACATTCTGTGAGCGGTCTCATTTAAAAAAATGTATAGTTTTGTTAATTAAAAAAATGTATAGTTTTGTTAATTAAAAAAATGTATAGTTTTGTTAATTAAAAAAAATGTTTTGATCCCATAAACGTATGTGTTCGATGAAACTGGGGCGGGGAGAGAAAGATTTTATTTTTATGGTCAAGTGTACATAGTTTGACAGATCGTATTTCACCAAAAAACATGGGGAACCCTCTCCACAGAGTAGGCATTTTACACACAAAAAAAAATATCTGAACCCATGGGGACCAATAAACATAATCTATAGGTGTTATGTTATTATGGCCAGTCTATGATAGAGTGCGACCCCAGTGTCGAGCGTTTATTGTCCAGTTTGCACAAACGAAGAGAAATTGGCGGTCACACAACGTTCGTCAAACGTATGCTGACCGACAGAGCATGACGTCATCGGGCACCAACATGTGGTCTTCGGTGGTATGAATGAATTAGATACATACACCCGCCCGTTAGTTTGATATAATTTTGTGTGGTACAATCACTTGCAAAAGGGTGAAAATCATCCGTGCAGGTCTGTTTGTGTATGAAAAATGGCGTCCCACGGCCAATTTACCCGGATCCTGGTTGATTTCAAATCGTAGCCCCATCTACACACTCTGACGCAAGGGAGACAACTCGGACTAGGCCAACCCTCTTGTAGGCGAAGGTGATGTCCCCTGATTCGCACATTTCCATCTATTTTGCCTGTATGGGGTGGTGGTCATTTTTGGTGGATTTTACTATGGGCTGTGGGGTTCTTCGGCTCACCATCAAAAATACGATGGGAAAAGCTATGATTTTTTTTTAAGTACCGGGTAGGCCTGTATATACATCCATACTGGTTCAGTGCATAGGTGCATACTGGGTGGCCATTGTGAGGTCTAGGTGGATCACTCGTGGTCCAATGGTGTCGTATGAGGTCTTATTTTAAAGCTCTCGTGAAGGAGCATCCGACTGGACTAGTATGTTGTTTGTTTTCAATATTCTGCGCATGCGCAGACAGGCCGTATTATGGAAATAGCCGTTTTGAGGTCAAGGTGAGCCCCTAGTGGGCCTATGGTGTCGTATGATGTATCAATGTAAAGCAGTGGTGAGGGAGCATCCGACGGGAGGGGTGTGACGTCCGTTTTCAACATTCTGCGCATGCGCAGTCTGGCCGTATTATGGACATAGACGTTTCGGGGTCCAGGTGAGTCCCTTGTGGGCCTATGGTGTCGTATGAAGTCTCAATGTAAAGCAGTCGTGAGGGAGCATACGCAGGGATGGGTGAAACGTGAAACTGACGTCATTCTGCGCATGCGCAGCAGACAAAGAGTATGGACATAGACGTTTTGGGGTCTAGGTGTGCCCCTGATGGTCTAATTCGGTCGAGTGAGCTATCATTGCCAAGCGCTCCTCTAGGGCGATCAAGTCATGGGTGGGTGCATGTAAAATTATGATTTCACCCGAAAAAAAAAGCGAAACACGGACTTTACACCTAACCCATGAGCAATCATGTAATGTTTTTGGGTCCAGACCATTCCTGTTTCAAATGAACGCCCGCTGCAACAAGGATGACAGATGAGAGAAAAACAACAAATAGTTTATTTTCCCCAATGTTACATCATACCCACGCTGGGGGAACCGCGTTGGGTATGTTCACAAGTATGCTCTTGTCCAATCAGAGGCCGTCCTTTGACGCTGTCATATTCGTTCTGACACGTTACATGTATTCTCGGCTGTCCAATCAGAAGTCGCCGTTTCAGAAACTTCCACCCTTTTGTTCTAGTCCTCGTCGGGCAGGCCTGGATATTCGTCGGGCAGCATGTCTTGAAACAGTTGTTTGCGCATTTTCCAGGGCCTCGGTGGGTGGTAATCCCATATCCTCTTCCAAGTGACGCTTGGTCTTCATGATGGACCTGTGCGTGGGGTCACCTTTCATTTCAAGCGGCAGCAGGCTATATCGTTTATAGATCGCCATGGCTGTTTTCCTGATGCAGGGGCGCATTTTGGTGTACGCCTGTTGTAAGTTATCCTGTCCTTCGTCTTCGATTACCGCAGCATAACTACGGATAGCTTCATCCACAATACGATCCCAGAAGGTAGGTTCTCCCTCACTTTCTTAGGATGTAGGTGGACTATCTGAGCTCTCTGTATCAGTCAATACATTCTCATCAATCTCTGTATCAGCATCCGCCTCAACGGACTCCTCCGTATCTTCAATCCCATGTATATTTTGCTGGTGTCGCATCATATCGTAATGTCTGGTGAACGTGCGTTCGCACTCAGAGCAAGTATAAGCCATGTTGACGGTTGAACGTCGACTGTGCGTGTTTTGGGAATACGCGTGCTTTTATAACGCCCGTCAACGCTTAGCTTAACGCTTCAACGCCCTGGTGAATTAGCTCAGAAGCTCTCATTTTTCTAGATACCAATACATCGAAATGCAGTGACGCCCGTCAACGCCCGTCTCAACGCCTTACCGCCCGTTTCAACGCCCGTCTCCGTACCTATCTCAACGCGTTATGCATTGTCAACTACACGTTGATGTTGGAGGTTGAAGAAGATAATTTCCCGTCTCCAGCTGGGTGTCCATAAAGGTTTGAAATGCCTCATGCAGGGTCAGCAGATTCTGGGCACGGGTATCCTCTTCGGGTACTATCTGTTTCTTATGCAACAGAAGACATACGCGTGTCACCCATTGGATATCATTTATGAGCGTGGTAAGATGAGAACGCATGCGTTGGTCGTTGATCCCACCTTGTGCTGTATCAATAATAGCATCGACATTGGCTTGACGTAACGCTTCGGCTAGAATATCGTCGTTGTCGGGTTCAAACAACTTGGCCTCTGCAGTGCTCATGGTGAAATGGGGGGACGGGGGACGTGTGGTCTATTTATAGTGAGACGCTTTTGATCTTAATGATGCATTCGAACAAATGTTTCTTTTGTGCTATTGCTGTGACATACGCCGCTTTCCAGTTCCAGATATTATAATCCCACATGCCAGAACCGCCCTTTACATGAACTCATTTTTACCATCGGTTATCCGCATGTGGAACTCGTTGGAATTAAATATTCGTGAATCAACATCATTCCCTTCTTTTTGTCATAAACTATCCAAAGACGATAAAGTGGTGCCTTCGTTTTTCTATATTGGTGAACGCAAAGCGCAGATTGTGCACTCGCGGTTAAGACTTGGATGTAGCTCGCTAAATGCGCATATGTACTCCCGACATCTCTCAGAAGATCCATCATGTGCCTGTGGCCATGGTAATGAAAATCCAGAACATTTCTTCCTTTTCTGTCCCCGTTATGGTATAACTAGAAATAATTCATCTAACCTGCTCAATTACGACGTCAAAACTCTATTATTTGGAAACCAAAACCTAAGCGACGAAGAAAACACAAACATTTTTATCAGTGTCCAAACATTTATTTTGCAATCTGAGAGATTCCCCGAGTGAGTAGTCAACATACAAGTCCTAACTGAAATATCTTGCCATCTCTTATTTTCAATTTAACTTTATCACACCATATTACAAATTGTATTTATGCGACATCCAATGGCATCAGTCAACACAGATATATACGTTGTTGCAATACATTGTGATAGTATTATTATATGTACATCTTAATCCATTATGATACATGTGGTAATTTTGAATTATTGTACTTTTTTAGCCTTCCGCCAATTAACTGATGTATATATATTCTCTAGGGAGAGGCGTTTGCATAGGCCTGGCCTGTTCGCCCATCCCTATTTCTTCATTGAAATAAATATATTGTTTAAACCAACCGAACTCAGAACAGTAAGCTCATAATAGTCTGAATAGAGTGAGTGAAATATTGGATAATTACTCCATTTAGAAAGATATCAATCTATCTCCACTATTCAATATTACAACTGCAGCAAGAAATGGTTTTAGACTTTTACATTTACTAAAACTCTATATATATAAACAACCTTTGCTATGAACATTACTGCTCCTTCAGAAATAAATACAAATACA
The DNA here is from genome assembly GCA_036873755.1 of Hanleya hanleyi. Taxonomy (NCBI): domain Eukaryota; kingdom Metazoa; phylum Mollusca; class Polyplacophora; order Lepidopleurida; family Hanleyidae; genus Hanleya; species Hanleya hanleyi. The sequence goes on from JAVTVY010026001.1 coordinate 60,938, forward strand.
CCCAATACAAATAGATAACAGAAAAACACATACCTCGCAGAACTAAATGTTCAGCAAACCCGGCTTTATCCAGCTGTCCTAACAGAAAAAAGGTGTGGTCAGCCCAACCACAAAGAAAGAAGTGACCTGAGATTTCCAAGCATGCAGGTAGCATGTCACCTGCAGGATTAGAGCCTATATAATAAGTTTAACAGCCAGCACTGGGTCATAACAAGTGCCTACTCAAAAGTGAACGGGAGGGGGGAGGGGGTCAGGTAGGTAAAGCTGACCCTATACAAAAATATGAGGAAAATAATTCACTCCTACAAAAAAATGTTGTCCGCAACATTTGGACAAATACGAACGAACAAAATTTTGTTACTCCGTTCGAAATACTACCATCATTTTCAAAATGTCTACAAAAAAAATATTTATACTATGGTTACCCTAATACCCACTGCTATACCCAACGTCATCCTATACACTATTCATTGGAGTACTTGGGCAAGGGTAGTTAAGATTTCGGGTTTGGCAACTAATTCGGGACTGTCCCTAACTACGGGCAAGAGATAGTCTCCCTTAAGCAACCAATCGGGTCTAAAGGCTTGGGCGATATACATTTGATTGAGAGCGAACTCTCCAGAGGTAACCCACTTTGGTGGTTGACGTGTCCCTACAGACCTTCTAGGCATTGGAACGGGTGGAGAAGAGGAAGGCGATTGTTGTGTCCTTACAGAACTGGGTATGGGAACCGGTGGAGAAGGAGAATGGGGAGGAGAAGACGCTTCGCTCAACTCACATAGACCTCACCAACCGGAACATCGTACCCCGGCATCAATTCACCACTAAACAGAGTCAAGAACTGAAGCACCAACACCACCGGATGCAGCCTCGCCTGAATTCAGGCTCATACCAGATTCCACCTGTACATCAAGTTTCAGCTGTACATCAGGTTCCACCTCTTCCACACCAGTACACTCTAGTGACGTATCATTCACGGGCTCAATACCATTAGAACCACTGAACACGATCACGTAACCCTCTGGTTCGGACTCTTCAGATTCAGAATCCTCTGCTGGCTTATCAGGAACATAACCATCACCAATTGGGAGCAACATATTCCTGTGCAACGAACGCTTGCGTCCTCCCGACTGAGGTTGTACTACAAACACCGGGATGTTAGAATCTGGACGATCAAGGACAACATATACATCATTCTCCCATCTATCGGCCAGTTTATCGTTCCGATGAACTTTCGTGTTACGGACCAAAACATGATCTCCAATCTGAACAGAACCGCCCCGGACCTTCAAATCGTAATACTCCTTCTGCTGTAACTGAGATCGTTTGGATTTCTGTGCCGCCAAATGAAACGCATGGTCCAGTCGTCTTCCGAGATCGGATACATATACCAACCGGCAACCTTGGCTGTCGACCGAACAGTAAAAAATGTGGAGAGTATCCAGTGACTGCATGAGGCGTGGACAACAGTGGAAACATTGTCTTTCCAACGCGTTTTCCTCTCCGCCGGCAACGTCCCTAACATCCCCAGGAGAGTCCGGTTGAACCTCTCACATACCCCATTACCCTGGGGATGGTAGGGAGAGGTACGGGACTTCTGAATTCCCATCAAAAGACCAAGCTCCCTGATCACTCGGCTCTCAAAATTACGACCCTGATCGCTATGCAATCGTGACGGAAGACATCAGCACCTCATCAGTCGAGACAGCAGTTCTCGACAAAATGTCCGCATCAATGTTCCTCCTTCCAGAACGGTAAGTGATGTCGAAGTCATACACAGATAAATCAGCTGGCCACCTCTGGCCTGTGGCATCCAACTTCGCTGTTGTCAATACATAGGTCAGCGGATTATTGTCGGTCCTAACTTCGAAAGGGTTACCATACAAATAATCATGAAATCGCTTTGTAACTGTCCATTTTAGAGCAAGAAACTCTCGTTTGTGGGCAGAGTAATTCCTCTCCGAAGGAGTCAGCGACCGAGATGCATAAGCGACTACTCGCATCACCCCTTCCTGTTGTTGATACAGCACAGCGCCAAGACCTTCCTGGCTAGCATCGGTATGTACAATAAATGGCAAAGTGAAGTCTGGGTATGCCAACACAGGACTGGAAGTGAGAAGTCTCCTAATCTCATCGAAGGCCTGCTGTTGGGGTTCCTCCCATCTCCAACTTGGTTGACACCTACTGTGAGCCACACCCTTCTTCCCAGGGTTACCAAGCAGATCATGTAGCGGCTTAGCGATCTTGGAGTAATCCCTCACAAACCGTCTGTAAAATCCAGTAAACCCAAGAAATTTACGCAATTAACCCACATTGCGTGGAACTGGCCACTTCGTCAATGCTTCCGTCTTTTCTGGATCGGTACTGACCCCCGACTCAGAAATAAGGTGACCCAAGTACAGGACCTCCGTCTTGAAAAACTTGCACTTTGTTGGTTTCAGCATCAAACCGGCTTCAGCCAACCGCTCCAGGACAGGTTCCAACTTCTCCAAGTGCTCGTCAAAGCCATCAGTATGAAGAATAATATCATCCAGATAACGTTCCATAACGTGATAACGTGAGACAACGTTCCATCAAACGCTGAAAGGTCGATGGGGCATTTGTGAGATCAAAAGGCATGAAGTTACACTCAAAAAAACCCTAGCGATCCTGCTTTGAAGGCTGTGCGCTCTTTGTGACATTCCTCTACCTCCACCTGCCAATAACCACTGCGCAAGTCGAGACAGCTGAATAACTTCGAACCAGACAGCGTGTCAATGGACTCGTCGATCCGGGTTAAGTAATAAGCGTCGCGTACGGTTTGACGATTCAAAGCGCGGTAATCTATACATATCCTAAGTCCACCGTCCTTCTTCCTAATAAGTACCAGCGGCGATGCCCACGGACTTTGGGACTCCCGCATTACACCCATTCGTAACATATCCGCCAAATGTTGACGCACTTCCTCGTACATCGAAGGGGGTTTTCTTCTAAAGCGCTGTTTCACCGGCGTCTCATCAATCAAGTTGATCGCATGTTTCACTAAGTTAGTGTGACCTATATCCATTTCAGTTAACGAAAATACAGTTTTCCATTTCAATAGAAGCCTGTTAATTTCGTCAACTGATCTGGAGATATTTGGCTCGAATCAGTGAAGTCAAATAATTTGAGAAAATCTGCATCGGACATCTCGTCTTCCTTCCCAGGTTGTTTCGCATCTTCTACAGTAACAGACTGCTGAAGTTTACACAAAGGGGCACCCTGCTGAAGAACTACATCATGATTAGAGGCGTTCTGTATCTCCAATGCAATATCACTTGTGTTGGACCCCGCCTTTAACTGCAATAAACAAGGGGCGACCACTAGGCCCTCCGGTAAAGTGAGGTCCTCAACTTCGGCAACAACCGTGACATCACGTGGTAAGGTCCGTGCCATACCGGAAATAATCTGCACGCCCCGAGCATGAACAGTCGTGTTCTGTGAACAGAACACAGGCTCAGTAAACTGTACATCGTGAATCAAATTCTGATAAGCAAGTTGCCAAGGACCATCCACCTTGCGAAACATGACGTCATTTCCTTTCTCAAGATGGCGACTGTAACACAAGGTGATAAGGTTGGTACCTATCAGCAAAGGAACACCCTGATTATACTCGGTATCGGGAAGAACTAATGCTAAGACTTGTTCCTCTCCACGTGAACCATCTGCACCCTGTGGAAAAGAAACCTTAACCTCCACATAGCCCAAATATGGGAGAGATTGACCACCGGAAGTTTTGATCTCTAATAGATTGTCTAGTGGCTGAAGAGCAATATTGCGGAGATGTCGATTATAACAACTTTTGCTCAAGGTCGTTACCATCGACCCTGTATCAATCAACCCACGAAAGGGAACCCTCTCGCCGAACGCGTCCCACACGTTAGATTCGCCGACAAGCTTGTTCATTACGAGTTTTTCTCGCGCGGTCATATCGGTAGCTTTAAAGCGCACGCCATGCTCGCCTACATAACCGGACCTCCCACCGGAAGTATTTCCACCATTTCGACCTCTACCATTACCTGGGGGTTTTCTCCTTAAAGGACAATGTTGAATATAATGCTGGGGATCCCCACAATTGTAACAGGTCCCTTTGGGAAATGGCGGTCGTTTCTGTTTACCATATTCATGCGAGTTACCCTTCTGTCGTGCATGGCCATTTTGCATTGAATTACCTTGTTGGGAATCTCGAGAAGTTTTCTCCAACTGTTGTAACCTTTCATCTAAAGAACGCATTTGTCGAAAAATTTCATCAATTTTCTTACCCATCAAATTAACATCAGACTCTATCTGTTGCTGTTGAACAGTTGCTGCTTGCTTACCTTTACCCGGCCCAGCAGGGGAACACTCATGTTCTACCGCCCGGGCAGACATCAACAGCTCGTCGAAGTCCGCTCCACCGTCAAACTTATGTCGAACGGCAGACTTTACCTTTCCCACAGCCAATCCGCTCCAAAACTTGGACCGTAACATCTCCGTGGAAGCGGATTCCGAAGAAGTTCCTCGTTTGCAGGCTCTTTTTAGCAGGTCCTCCAACCTACAACCCCAAGCAGCAACTGACTCGGTAGGTAACTGCTTAGCCATATAGAAGTCTTCGAGCAACTGTTCTTTTGAAACCACAACCCCAAAAAGAGAATCAAACTTGGCGATGATTTGATCTACTGTAGCACTACCACCTAGACTTAACAAAATGTCCGCAGCCATCCCATTAAGGGATCTCCTAACAGCTTGTAAAACTGCTGCATAGCTGTACTCATTGTCATTAGCAAGACATTGGAGTTCATACTTCCATAACTGGTAACTGGCCTCTCCCTTAATTGCCTCACCTGAGAACCATGTTAGTTTTGGGCTGTCAAGGCGTAAAACACTAGCATTATTATTTGGTGTTGGGCCTGGGTTACTTGGGGCTTGGGTATGCAACATTTGCGATAGCTGGGATTTCTGTTCCGCGGTAAGGGTAGCCAATGACCTAAGCATCTGTGCAAATGCACTTTGTTCGGACCCCAGGGACCCCACGCTGGACTCCAATACTTGCATAACCAGAACATCTCCCCTAAAAGACTTCCCGTTTAGTTTTGCAATAACACCTTGGGCTAGTTCAAGATTAGAGTAAATCAACACTACCTGATGGCCCCCTTTCAAAATCTCTAATCCCTCCAATTGTCCTTCCCCGAGAGAAAATCTTTGTAATATCATTCTCTTGCACAGGTTCTTAAACCCACTAACACTAACACGTGTCGCCATGATATGGCAGCAATAACGAGAATAACAAAATATGCCAATAGTCTACTGAGATACAAGAACAAAGATCAATTTGCTCACTCGATGGAATTAAAATTTTCAAAGTGAACCATTCCACTTCTATTTACAAGAAACTTCTATCCTATATACTGTGGTAAGTCGTTGGGCAACACAAATAAATAATTCTCTATCAGTTTATGGTATATATAAAGGGGAGAGAGAGAAAAAGAAAAAAATATAACTGGCCACCAAAAAAACCGTTCACCCGTTAATGCTGTTAACCTGGCCTATTATTTTCTTTCATAAAGAAAACAATAAGCCAGAATGGTGACAAATACTAAATGGGCTGACATAAGTATATACCCCCCCCCCAAAATAAGGTCAGAATTATGGTGTGTGTAGGCTGACAACCCATTAAATATTTTATCACAGTTTACCTTTCAGATTTACCATAACTGTTCTATTAATGTACACATATTCTGATAGACACGCACATTGGCGTGTGTGTGTGAAGAATAACCATTGTATAACAGTATACATGTACTATACTACTGATTTGTGTTGTTGTTGTACACGTATTTCAATACAGTAAAAATGTTCAGTAACAAACACCATACAAAAAAACTATAAATGAAATGCAAAAACAGCAAAACCAATTTGAGTAATATTATCAACCAAACAGTATACAGGTACTATACTACTGATTTGTGTTGTTGTCCACGTATTTCAATACATTCAAAAAATGTTCAGTAACATATACCATACAAAAAAATGTAAATGAAATGCAAAGACAGCAAAACCAATTTGAATAATATTACCAACCAAACAGTTTACCTGTCTTACCGAACCATGCTCTGTGAAACACCAGCCATGATATTCATGTGCTATATAAACAAATAGCCGTAGCTACATCAGCATACAAAATGTCAGTTAAACGAAATATATCAATTTGCATCACCTAAACGTTGAAAAAACCCCGAGCAAAATATGTGTCCAGAAACCAATAGTACTCTTACAGACTTGTTTTGCTTATGTAGACACTATGCTGCAAGACAAATTTCAACCAAGTACTACCATTACCAAAGTGATCCTAACTCACAAAAGGTTTCATGAACACAATCAAAAAACAAAACAAAAACAAGCAATCAATCATCACTGTCCAATCAAAGCAGATTATGAATGATGTTCAATAATCAAGTCCAGTTTAGAAACTGATATACTTTGTGATGTAACGGTACACAAAACTAAGTGCAAGGGAGACAACTCTGGACTATTGAATAAATAAAGATGTTCAATACTGTTCACTCTTGATATTCAATTCTCAAATTGGCGCCGAACAGTCCTTGAATTCGAGTACCAGTATAGCAAATATGTAATGGAAGCTAGCGCTCTATCTGAATACAGTTCAATACTCCGAAGGATAAAGTTCTGGATACAGTTCAAAGTTCTGGATACAGTTCAAAGTTCTCGATACAGTTCAAAGTTCTGGATGCAATTCAAAGTTCTGGATACAGTTCAAAGTTCTGGATACAGTTCTTTTCCATGTTTTGTTTTCACAGACTCACAGTTTATTGTTCTATTTCTCTTTCATTAGCAAAGCATTATGTTCAGTATTTATTTTCTGATGTTCTGCGCCAATAATAATGAATATGAAAACAAAAACGGCTTATAACTATGCAGTCCTGGCAACGTTGAACTCGAACCGTGGCACCAAGCAGATACTCCATCAAACACCGGAACATCACAGAACCCCGGTAGATACGGGACAGTCGTTGTAAACAATTCACCCGGTATGGGAGAACATGCTCACAAAGGGACGTTGCACAAGTCTGAGTCGGTAGACATGGTGTAAACTCCAACCAAGGAATAAAGAACAGCTGGTCATCTGGTAAGGTATAACTTCCAACCAAGGAATAAGGAACGGCTGGTCATCTGGTCATCTCACTGTCTGACGTCATGGGATGGACTCACACTGACTACCCTACTAGCATTCCATATATCCTATTTGCCTAAAATATCTCACTGGAGGCTCCATTTGTAAACGCAGGGGTCTGGACAGCAAATAACGAAGTCCAAGTCGGTATTAAAATATAGGTAAAATCATCTTTGACTTTATTTCGGTATTCTAGGCATTCGATATGGTTTATCGGGCAAACTCGACTAGAACTAGGGCAGCAGTAGCAACAGTACTACAAATACACAAAGAATAAACAACCATAAATATCACAGTGTGCCTTGTCAACCAAACTCAGAACAGTAAGCTTATAATAGTCTGAATAGAGTGAGTGAAATATTGGATAATTACTCCATTTAGAAGGATATCAATCTATCTCCACTATTCAATATTACAACTTCAGCAAGAAATGTTTTTAGACTTTTACATTTACTAAAACTCTATATATATAAACAACCTTTGCTATGAACATTACTGCTCCTTCAGAAATAAATACAAATGCACCCAATACAAATAGATAACAGAAAAACACATACCTGGCAGAACTAAGTGTTCAGCAAACCCGGCTTTATCCAGCTGTCCAAACAGAAAATAGGTGTGGTCAGCCCAACCACAAAGAAAGAAGTGACCAGAGATTTCCAAGCATGCAGGTAGCATGTCACCTGCATGATTGGAGCTAGTCCACTATATAATAGGGTTAACAGCCATCACTGGGTCATACCAAGTGCCTACTCAAAAGTGAAGGGGGTCAGGTAGGTAAAGCTGACCCTATACAAAAATATGAGGAAAATAATTCACTCCTACACATTGATTTGCAAAGCTAAAAATCACTAACTACTTTGGACCGGATGTGAAATTATGTGACGTCAAAACAATAGTGTCCCATGTCTCCCCACTCTCCCTACGTGATGTGATAAGGCTCATTTGACCTAATTGAATGAATCCGCGCACGTGGCACTGGGCCAAAAATAAAGTCGCGTTCCTCGATGGAACCATAGGAAACATGTTACAATGCTGCAGGCTTATGATAGTAAGAAATATACATATTCTTACTATCATAGGCCTGCAGCATTGTCACATGTTACTATCATAAGCCTGCAGCATTGTCACATGTTACTATTATAATCCTGCAGGATTGTCTCATGTTATTATCATAGGCCTGCAGCATTGTCACATGTTACTATCATAAGCCTGCAGCATTGTCACATATTTCCTCTGATGGAACAAACTAGGTTAGGACAAACAAAACGAGAAAGATAGAAGATAGACAGAGTCAAGTTGAAACATTACGTCCCGCAATATTTGACACCGAGGATTGCAGAAATGGTGAACTTGAAACTTACACTTACTGTTTGATGTGTTGTTGTTCAACAAACTATCTTTCGAACTGCGAAACACGATGGATCGATGCAGGCGTACGGAAATTCTCCAACTGAGAAATTCAAACAATTGCAAGCAACGCGATTCCGACAGTGTCACAGACGATTCTTGATTCAGGAATTACCTTTTTGTCAGTGATTTGGTCGGTGTCAATTTATAGATGGACGCATGTCCGATGGCTAACAGGAAGTTGTTGAAATTCACGGCAAGGAAAGTTCACCAGTGGTTTGGCGAGACGAAACTTTCTGGAGGAACGAAATGGGTGGGATTTACGGTTTGCCCAGAAAAATTATTGTGCCCTGTTCACGCTGTCAGCTACATAATGTTTATACGCCCGTATTATATCTAAATCGCATAAAAAAAAACAAAAACAAAAAACAAACAAAAAACAACAATACTACCGGTATACGATCATGATTGGATTTTACAGTTTCTCTTGGATTTATCGAATCAAGCAAAACATTTTAAATGACTTGATTTGAAGAAGAAAACAAGCGATTGAATTGCTGTCTATTTTTTATCTGTGGGTCAATTGTCTGTTCCTGGAATTCAGATGTTTTCTATAAAGCAGTAATCAAGCAGACTTGCAGGGGCAATTGCAATGATAACCCATGCCCCAGACGGGGAGCGTGCAGTCTCCATCAAGGCGGCCTGAAAATGGAGATTTTCAAATTGATCAGGGTGTTTATTTTCAACGTTAACAGACTCACAGCATATAGACTAGACAACATTACGAGCCAAAGTAGCCATGTCCAGTTCTTGTCCTGAAAACGTGGTCACGCGATAGAGCCACATATATACGTCGTTTGTCTTTTGTTCATTCGTATTCGCCATCAAGAAATAATTTCGAGTACCGGGTAACAAGCCTATATTTGATTTTGCGTCTTGGAATAACGCGGATGTTCTCATAATCTGCTAGATTCTGTTTGTTGAAATTTTTACATCATTAAGTGTTACTACGAATATTAATTGTCGCAAGTTGTTGCTCACTATGTGATGAACTATTCAGTGATTTCGTCGCACGGAACCGTAAGTTAACAAGTCTCAGATTGGCGGTCACCAAGGTCAAAAGCTAACTAAGAATAGGTTCAGTATATATGCGTATTTTATCTCAAGTGTGAATCCATTCGTATTGATTTGGAAATTGCCTTCAGAACGGATCAGCATGTGTGAAATTTTAAGTTCCATTAATAGAACAGAACGGGCTTCACGGGCTTTCCCCGACAGGTTGCCAAGGTCACCGGCGAAAGTAGTTCCGGTTACCGAGTAGGGCGATACAGATATCGACTAGGGTGATAAGGAAATGGAAAACGTGAGTGTGTATCACTATCCTAGCACGCATAGGTATATGATAATGGGTACATCCTCTCTTGTTGATGTATCTATCGACACAAGGAAATGCCATTTTTAATGATAAGTCAATCCAAGAAGACCACCAAACTGATCGATCATAGCAAAATTGAACACTGCGCGTTATTTTACATATTATGCGGTACCAGTGTGTGAAATTTGCGAGTCGTCTTCGTCAGGACAGTAGTCAATCTCTCCATCGTCATCGCTATCAGTGGGGCCATCGGCCTGTTTCACAACTTCGTCTTGCATGGCTGGAATGAGACCTTTGCGAAAGGCAATGGACAACAGCTCTTCGGGATCCTTGGTCTGAGGATATTGATGGCCAGCCCATTTCAGGTAGAGAGCGAACTCGTCCCAGTCGACTTTGCCATCGCTGTCCATATCGATGGCTTGCAGGGCTCTCTTGGTCTCATCACACCTGTAGCAACCAAAATAAGGCGCCATAAATCCGTTGTAGAAGGAGTCGAACTCTAGACAATCATCCAACTTATCTTTTTCTCTTAGGTCCCATAGGTCCCACATCGTACGCACCTCATCTATCAAGTGTTGGATGTGGACCATTTTAGGCTTAGTCTCTGCGATTACCGCGCTCATTTTCGCCGTGAGTTTTCCTCCAGAGCGATCAAAGAGCAGAGCAAGGCCAACGCCACTCATGTACTCCTCCTTCCTGTTCTGATGTAGATCTTCCAACATGACTTCTAACATCCTCTTGGCCCTGTCGGCAGTGAACTGGAGGTCTTCTCCAAACACGTTTTTCAGTCTGTTGACAATCATCATGGGCGAGGCAACGGAGGTAATTCTCATGACGGGCTTTTCACCGAAGAATCCGGCCAGGCTAAATTCTTTCTTATTCGGCGTGAATTGATCCATACCAAAAACCATGTCCAATGCGCGTTCACCATAGACAGGCTGCTTTGGAGCTGGTTCAAATCCGGTAGTAACCCTGGTGACGACTTGAGCCGCATTTCTGAGTTCGGAACAGTTGAACCTCTTGAGGACTCGTCTGTTTCCTAGACGGACGAGGTTCATTATGGTAACGCTAGAACAGGCGTGGCCCATGGCGGCTCCTTCGACACAAAGACCTGCCCAAATACCGTTTGCCCCGTTAGCTAGGCACTCCAACTGAGTGATGTCTTGCATTCCCCACTGCTCGTGGATATGCACCAATAAATGACCCGACTGGAAGCCGCACCTGTCCATCTCTGCACGAACTGCAGCCGTCCATACACCTAGCTCTTCGGGGAGATACTTTCCAGATTCCTCGAAGATCAGGCCAAAGGGACGCTGCTTTGGTGGCAAGGACGACAGGTAATTCACTATCCTGAAAACACGCCGTGGTCTTTTCTTCATCGTGTCAGGAAGATCTCGTAGGTTGATGAAAACACAGGCGTCACTGGCAAGGTTCTGCCGAGTCCACTCAAGCCTCTTTGAGAACAGCTTGCACATCTGTTCGACATCGAATATTTTATAGTCGATACCTTTGTAATTCATATCCGCCTCGATTATCACATTCTTTATCCCCAACTGTTTCATCTTCAACAAACCAATAGGGATCGCCTCTGTATCTGGTACTCTGTCTGGACCAATATTTTCCAGGAACTCGGTGAATGCGTACATAAGACTCATGTCTTCCCCCTTGTCCCTCAGCTGTTGGATAAAAGTGTCTCCCAACCGGGTCATATGTGAGAAAGATGCTACGATGATGTGCTTGAAACCCACTTTCTTCACCTACAAAACACAATGAAATACATTTGTAATATCTATATACACTGAAGTACAGCATACAAAAGAGTAGCTTCGATGAGTTATGTAGCAACTACTAATCAGACAATTGTCGCAATTAGCGGTTATCAGGTTGCAATCTCGCTGATTTTCAATTTGCTACTGCACTGTGACCATATGAACGTGTGATGTAAGTTTGGTATTCCTAGACATAGCCATTTTGGTAACGAGATATCGGAGACGTCCGGACGGACGGACGAACATATATGATGACGACAATACCCTTCGGGAAAAATTGCCCGAAGGGGTAAAAATAGAGCCACTCTGGCGTAAGTGGTTAGAGAATCGGTTTCTGGGTATGTTTGCAATCAGATTGAGGAAAGGCAGTCGTGGAAATTGGCCATTGTTACGCCAATCTTTAAGAAAGGTAACAGAAATGACATTGTTAATTATAGACCGATTTCTTTACTCAGCTGTTTAAGTAAAGTATTGGAAAAAGTTGTATTCAAACACGTATTCAATTTCCTACACGAGAAAATAACACCGAATCAACATGTTTTTTTTACCGTCTAAATCAACTGTTACACAACTTCTAGATATTTATTTCGATATTGTTAATGCATTAGACAAAGGTAAAGAAGTATATTTCTTATATTTTGATATCAAAAGCGTTTGATAGAGTTTGGCATAAAGGATTACTGACTAAATTAGAGAAACTAGGGATAAATGAAAGTTTGCTTCAATGATTTGTTGATTATCTAGACGAGCGTTATCAACGAGTCGTCATAAATGGTCGTGAATCTTTACCACAAAGAACAATTTTGGGTGTGCCTCAGGGTTCGGTTCTTGGTCCACTTTTATTCTTGCTTTACATAAATGACCTCCCAGAGGGCATCATCAATAACATCCGTTTATTTGCCGATGACACATGTTTGTATGTGATATCGGAGAATATTATAAACCTAAGTATCAGAACAGAACTAGATTTAGACCTGAATCGTTTCGAGGAATGGGCAAAGATGTGGTTAGTTGATTTCAACGCCACCAAAACTAGATCGCTGTTAGTATCCAGACGACGATCCCCTTCGACCATGCAAACTACGTTTAACAATACCGTTATTGAATCATCTGACTCTCATAAACATCTTAGACTGACTTTTAGTAAAGATGGTACGTGGAAAGACCATATGGAAAATATTCTTGCAGAAGGTCAAAAGAAACTATCTATTTTCAAAAGTCTTAAATACATTCTGGACAGAAAATACCTTGAGATAATGTACAAAGCTTCATAAGGCCCTATTTCGAGTACGCTGATGTAGTATGGGACAACCTCGCCAAACTAAACTTTGACAGACTTGAATCAGTTCAAAAAGAATCTCTACATAACTGGCCTAACAAGGAGTGTCCCAGATTATCTTCTCTGTGAAGAATCAGGATTTCATTCACTATCAAAGCGCCACCTGATTCATGAATTGTCATTTCTTCATAAAATACTCAACGACTCGCCTCCACACGTCTTGTCAAACAGACTTCCCACCGTTATCAAATGCTCGAAATCCGTATCCCTCGAGATTTCTTCTAATGTAACTCCCTATCTTTGCAGAACTGAATTCTTCAAGAAATCTTTCTTCCCAGCTACCGTACGATTCTGGAATACTCTTCCTGGAAATATCAAAGGAACTTCTAATACAGCTAAATTTAAATTGAAACTGCACACCCTTTACAAACTAAATATTCCACCAGTTTGGTATTATGTTGATAATAGACCCATGGATATTCTATTGTGTCGTCTACGTAATGGCTGTAGTTCATTGAACGGCGATTTATTTAATAATTTTATATCAGATTCTCCATCATGTTTGTGTGGTTATTACAACAAAAGCGCTGAACATTATCTATTATATTGTCCGTTATCTTAGCGTGTAGACAAAGAAGGACAAACGAAATCAGGGCGGCTGGATTCAACAGTGATCTAACGGCATCAGTGATATGGGACAAATAATGCCCCCATTGAAGTAAATTTACATATTATGAATAGTTTGTACTTATGTTCTGGAAAGTAAAAGATTTACAAAGACCTGATTTCCACTACATAGTTCCCACCTACGTTATATATGTTACTTTCACAATTCACTCCCAGAAATGTTTTCCCAGACCATTCCCTAGAACGACTGTATACCACCTACGTCCGCTACCCATGTACATTTCGCACACTCAAATTGCTCACCATTTTTGTAATGTCACCCGCACTTTGCTGTAAATCTTCATTATGTAATTTCATTTCTTTTCATGTTTTATCTAACGAATGGAAGACACACATTGACACAATATTAATGTCAATCCCAAAGATTCCAAAATAAAGTTTACATAAAAAAAGGTAGTCTCTAGTTTAATATAATTGTCTGTCATTTTCGAATGATGGTCCGACTCATAGAAATGATAGTCCGTAATGAATAGTTATCCGGCATAGAGAAACGATGGCTCTGCTCCATGAATTGATGATTGTCCACCACAACGAACAATTTGTTCGACATTTAGGAATGACGATCCTACTCCAGGAATGCTAGCTCCCCTCCCCTTCTGAAATGTTTATCCAGCATATTAAATTGATGGTCCGACTCCCAGGAATGATAGTACGCCCATATAAGAACAATTGTCCGGTATACAGGAATGGTGGTCCTATCACCGTGCCAAGCGAGAAAATGGAAAATGTTTTTCACTTAAAATGGAAATGAAACGAGATATTCACTGACTGGACAAAGACCATCCGGCCTTTTCTCAGTAACAAAGAGAAAGGCAAGCAAATGTTTGTGCTCTCGTAACCCTTATAGTCTTTTTGCAAATCAAGAGAAGGTAATTTGTAACATGCGAAACGAGACTATCAAATGAGAATTTACCGGGGTTTTTTCTTGTTGCGGTGGATAAGCCAACAAACACGATAATCTTTATTTGCGGAGAACCTACTATTATTTCTAGGGGTCGGGCCATCATTTCGAGGCCTATATGCCGGACAATCGTGCCTGGGGAGGGTACGATCATTCCTGAAGGTCGGACCATCATTCCTAGAAACCGGGCAATCATGTCTAAGGGGACTATCATTTTGGGTGGTCGAACCATCATTCCTTTATGACGAACAATCATGTCTAAGGGGGACTATCATTCCCGGGCATACAACCCAGGGTCCTCTCCATAAACCCTTGACAATTGTTTTTATTAACAAAAGAGACAGGGTATAACTAAAGCTGTGGTCCTTGCAATATTTATATTTATTCAACAAAAGACATATTCCAGTGGTATAAAACTGGGTCCTTGCATTTTTCTCATTGAACAAAACACTCCTTGGATATAAATAAAGCTGGGCCTATTTCCGTAGACGGCATGCTGAAGTATCGGGCTTTCACGTGGGATTCCTCTTGACCTGTACCGCCATCGGTCTTACCGATTTGGGTTTTTTTTGCGACATTCCTGTAAAGTTCGTTTTCCGGATTTTTAACGACATATCCAGATTAGTTCGATGTTTAGGGTGCATTCCACACCTGAATGATGTACGGCTAAAAAGTTTCATGGGTTTGGGTCTTCGGTCATAAATAGATGCAAAATCTTTAACAAAAAAACTCCTGTAAAAGTGCCATTATTTCAGGAGACAATTGAGCTATTGAAACTGAAAAGGAAAGACGTGCAATCCTCCTTAAAAAATCTCCATAAAATGTATAAAAAAGTCAAATTCGACCCACAACCCAGAGAAAACGTATGAAACGAGTTTCTTTTTTATGCATGTTAAATTGTTTTCCGTTCAACGGCGCGTAGATGTGATCAACAAGCAATTGTTATATCCTCGTTTGCAGAAATACGTCCAACAGGGTGATACTATAGATATCAGTTAGTAGAAAGGAGAGAAGAATTACCATGCTGTCAAAAACGGGCGACCTTCCTTATTATGAAATTAGCCACTTTGTGCGAAGCAGTGGTAAGTGTGGACTGCACCCATACATGGACCTGAGATCCCAAAATTCACCTGCGACGTCATACTGACGTACTGGGCGTTCCCCACTTGTCATTGTGCTGGACATAGTGCTGGAGATAGTGTCGGGGACCCCACACACACTTCAATGACGTATCGCCCGTCACCAAAATATGGTGAGACTTGTCTGCCCCCGAATCGATGACGTCACGGAAATCCACAGACAAGCGCCGTGTCCTGACGTGTATTGATATGCATGTGTCAATTAACATTGAAGAGACTGAGGAGTATTGGAGGTAGGACTGACCAGAAGTGAAGTCACAAACTTACCGGGCATTACCGGGGATCAATGCGAAGAGAAAGCAAGGGCAAATGTTGGATTATTTTTTTGCAGCACCCGGAGTTATATCCCATAGTTCCGTTTGCTGCCTCTGGGAGGACTGTGATCCCAACTTTCTTGGGATCATTGACAGCGTGCACATACGTACATGTGGGGACTGACTTTGCTGACGTTTCTAATACAGGCCCGTACGCAGGATTTCTAGTGGGGGGGGGGGGTGCGATTTTATATAAAGCGGAACGTGA
Organism: Hanleya hanleyi; assembly: GCA_036873755.1. Taxonomy (NCBI): domain Eukaryota; kingdom Metazoa; phylum Mollusca; class Polyplacophora; order Lepidopleurida; family Hanleyidae; genus Hanleya; species Hanleya hanleyi. The sequence continues at coordinate 77,149 of JAVTVY010026001.1, forward strand.
GTACCAGCAATGCCCCCCTCCCCGGAAGAATGTGAAATTCTAGACTTCATTTGGCGCATTCTAGCGCCTTCTAAGCGGAAAATAGTGCTCTAATATAGCTGTTGCTGTGTTGTTTTTATAGGGTCCAAAAATGTGAAAATAACTGAAAAGTATGAACCATATGGGGAAACATAAATAACAACAACGGTCGTTAATTCAGGTAAAAATACAAGCAATACTAGCACTGATTTATTTCACTATTAATCATCACTGTTTTGTTGTGTTGTTGGACACACATAATACACGAGAAATATAACATTGGTCAATTATTTTCCGGTGAGACCAATCACTCCGTTGATGTGAGTACAATGATTCATGTTCATGAAGCCCAATGTGAATACTTGTTTTTTTTGGGGATTATTAAGTATTACTTCTTTCTTCGCATTTGACAAATCTAGCTCTTTCACGTTACGTTTTAACATATTTGGAAGCATCTTTGAGGTGACCGGCGTTGTCCAGAGCACAGAGTATCATGGTTATATTAGAACACCTGACCATCTGTGTTTTCTGTCAAATACACGGTGTTATATTACTCCCAATATATTACTTTGAATCTAACTACTCAACATCATAAGAGATGATTACAAAAGAGATGATTACAATTTCGACATCGTAAACTATCCCTTTCTGGACAGTAATATTCCAGTGTGATCTGCATATGGCGTACTGGTATACATATCTCGCCTATGAGCATTCCTGTGTTAAATGTGACCATTTTAATCAACGTCACAAAACACTATTGCAGAAACTTTTAAAACGGGGCTATACCATCAAGCGCCTTCACTCAATGTTTCTCAAATCTGGCGATACATATCGCATGCTGATAGCAAAATACGAGCGTAGCGTGCACGATCTATGGCGTTACGTTTCGTAACTTGTGTATAATTCCGCTTAACCCGGGGCTAGGTGCCGTATGAACCCATGTACTTCAAGATCCTTATGGTGTTCATATGAACAGTCACAATCAAAGCGTGACTAAGATACATCATTCTGTAGTTGACTTTACAACGAATATCATATGGATTAAGAATACTGATCGGCGATACGGATTTGATATTTTTGGAACATCATGATGTCTGGCCGCCATCATTGAAAACTGTTGACGGCTTCTCTCTTGCAGGAAATTAGCCTATGTTTACTATGATTGCCTTTTTGAATTTGGTCACGGTGTACTGTTATATGGAATATGGAAAAGGATTTTGGATTACGGACGCGGATATTCTTTAGTGGACGACGGCTGATTTATGAATGACGGACCAGACGATTGTTATTCACCTAATCTTGAGTGTAAAGCATAACAGTTTAAGTCAAATGGCGGCCATATGAGAACATCTGAAACTTGCGCATTTCCATATCTTTTGTGTTATTCAAGACCTTTCATGGGCACATGTCCAAGTTGAGCTGATTCAATTCATGGTTTATTAGTTTAATGTCTTTTTGGGAAGTATTGGCATTATATTTAGGCTGAGGGGTCCATTCGGGGCAATCATGTGGTTTTCATATCTTTTGTCTAGTTTCAGTCATATTTAGAAATATGTCTATATTATTATTGTTATTATAAAATAACTAGAATTTGTTTATTAGTTTATAATCAACCTGAGATTTTATTCAGTTCTGGGCTCCTAGTGGACGTTGTTCAGGCGAGCCAGGTCCTGACATCCGCTACCTCTTTATGCCGGAAATGAGAATGGCTTACAGATCAAAGGTTGAATCAATTTTGTGATGCACAGTGTAGTGCGGGAAAACTTGCGGGAAATGAATGCTTCCGGGATGAAGAGCAAGCGTCAGATCCGACATTCAATATTCAGCTGTCATCCGTAAATGAATTTCCACGTCAATAATCGAAATACCTATTTCGATTATCATACATGTTGTATATCTCATCATACATGTGTATGAGATAAAAATAATAACTAGAGCCTATTGGCTTTGAGATACATATATTTCTAGGGAAGATAACTTGATATTATAGATTTTTAGATATAGGTAAAAGATGAAAACTCGTGTGTAGACCATAATCTGATACACCAGGAGCAAATAATGTTTGTCAACTTGTCAATTTTTGGTGCGCTAGATGTCAATACTGGCAACTGAAATTGTCAAAAAGCTCTTTGCTGGATAACAAACATATGCCTGCTATAGTGCCCGGCAGTCAGTGTCCATTTTTCTGTTTCTCAGTGAAAACGTTTACCCAGAAATGGGCATCTCTATCAAGTAGTAATGAAAATCTTTTAATGAACTGGATATTTTTAGAATAACAGGTTCTATTTTATCATATAAATATACTAAGGAGCTTCTCGGATTGAAATTCCCTTTTTACCATCCATCACTGGAACAAACAGTCATCTAGGTAAGTGTAAAATGGAGTGACAGGTTCGATGAATGCACTGCTCCATGCACTGAATGAATAGAGCGATGTTTACTGGTTTTATTACAGTCATTAATAGTAGCTTAAATTCATTGAGCTTTGTTTACAAATAACAGCTGTTTATCTGAACTCCTTGACCAGTACTCATTGACAGACACTTGACCTGCAGCTGACATGTGTGTTTCCTTCACAGCCAGGTCACTGAGGTTGTTGTGACCATGTGTATGTAATTCACACCCACATCCTGTATCTTTGTTTTGGTTAATAGATTAGTTGACCTCTGGGCAAACAGAGTTTATCTTGTTTCTCTGTACTGAGTTCAGTTTGAAGTCAGAGTCTCAATCAGCTGGATGTCATTTCATAAGTTCTCTCTCTATGTATGGAGAGAAAAGACCTGCCTGTAAAGCGATGCAACAATTAGCTAGAATGGTTTTGGTGATAGGGAGACGAGGTTTGCTGTGAGAACCTTGAATTCTTTTTATGGCTCGCATGACTGCAAATAGACGAGGCAGTTGCGAGTTGTTGGGGATAATCCATGGATGGGCTTGGTCAGTAAGGATGTAAAAATGCCTTACAGCACAGAGATAAACTTTGATAGTGGAATACTGTAAATTTAGTTTAGAGTAACAATGGGCAGCAAAATATGTTAGCGTGACCTCAGAAATTGGTGGCAGGGGCCCTATCTTTATGGCTAGGGAATATTTTATCTCTAAACTCCGCAAAATTCTCTCCAACCTCCATCTCAACGAAACTCATTACTCTGGACACAGTTTCCGTATTGGCGCAGCGAGCTCGGCATCGATCGCACATGTTCCAGACTACCTTATCAAAGTATTGGGGCATTGGTCCTCTGATGCATACTGTCGGTATATTCATACGTCAAGGTCTACTCTTCAACAGGCGCAAAGTGCCATGTCCGAAATCTGATTCTCTCATCAGCAGTGATCTTATCCTCTATCATTGTGCGAAGTGATTGTTCGATCATGTGTTCTTCGGCTCTTCAATTGTGTTTTATGTGTATATAATGAGATGGAGTAAATTCCTTGTGCCTGGAGTAGATTACTCGGGCTGTGTGCGCGATTATTCCAAGGATCAAAAGCGTGCTGTTCTCCATCTTGTGAAGTGTTGTGTGATGAAGAGCAGATTCATTTATTGGAGTATGTACAATCAGTAATTCCAAGCATCATCATTCTGTGCTATTATGTGTTCTCTCACTGACCCATATATTGGGCCATCGGGAGATATGCGAAGTTACCTGCGTTTTAGATTTGTGGAGCTCCTTGTACTACATGAACAAACTTTATTAGGCTGACAAATGTATTCAAAAAAAAAGAAAAAAAAGAAAAAAAAAAGAGTTGAACTTCACAGTTTTATCCGCCAGTTGGTTGTTCTCTGTATATATATAACATCTAACACATTGCCATGCATGTATAATTGTTACATCTCCTCCCAGCTGAGCCCACCTCATACAATGTATATATCTGTATCGGTTTGGTACCAAAGTCTGGCATTGCTTATTATTCTAGTCTATTATTATTATCGAACTTTACAATTCCCAGCAGGCATCAACTGTATCATACTACCATATGTATCATATGAATATCATTAGTTCCTCTCCTCCTTGGGGCTCTCAGCCTGCGGCTTCAATTGGGCTCTAGCAATGTCCACTACGCTGTCAGACCAGGACATTGCTCAAAACCCAAGTCGGTGTGCTCAACCTCCAACTGCACAGTCCTCGTGTAACAACACACATAACACTGTCAGTTGCGAGCTAGCTCAATGTCTTGACGACTGCACGGCGGCGATTACGCTACAGCTTATAACACTGCACTGAGTAGCCTCATATTTGCCAAATATATAATGTTTCATTTAAAATAAACATTTAGAATCCAATCACTGAATTTGTGTTATTTGTAAATTGTAGTCAGGTGTATCGCGGGGCAAACATTTTACCCAGTGGCTTACTCTTATCTCGTCACTGTGAATACCCAAAGGTGTTTATCGATAGGAAAACTTGAATAGTTTTCGTTTCAGGTCTTTCTATACATGCTTGCCAATCTCAATAACGTCCTCAATTTGGCAATAAAATAGGGAAAATGACTTTTTTCATAGCAAGGCGGGTTATGCGAGCATTAAAGCAAACTTGATTATTTACCTTCTAATAATTTAATCCCTTTATCAAAATTGAAAGAAAATCTGAGCGGTTGAAGTCCCCCGACTTTGATACAATTGATTTGGCTTGGAACCATAAAGTTCAGTACCTAGCATGGAGAGCAATCCCATGGGACATCCAGTGGCAAAGTACCCACAGTTACCGAATTTGTCCTAATTTGGTAAGATTTTCAGAAGTTATTGTCCGGAAACAAAGTTGGCTCACAGGTGGCGTCACCTGTAGATGAATCGGCATGAAAAACAATCCAAAGCGAGATCTTGAGGCAAGGTACCCACATACCAAATTGGAAAGAATCAGAAGCCATTGTCCGGAAACGAAATTTTAACTTTGCCCCCAGGTGGCGCCACCTGTATGTTGATCGGCGCGAGAAACAATCCTAAGCGAGATCTTGAGATCCAATTTGAAAAGAATGCATTCAGTTTTTCAAAATTTATTGTCCGGAAACGAAATTTTAACTTTTCCACCAAGTGGCGCAACCTATAAGCGGATCGGTGCGAAAAACGATCCCAAGCGAGATTTTAAGGCGAGGTACCCACACACCAAATATGAAAAGAATCCGTTGAGTTTTTCAAAAATTATTGTCCGGAATCGAAATTTTAACTTTGCCCTCAGGTGGCGCCACCTGTAGGGGGATCGGCACGGAAAACAATCCCAGCCCAGATCTTGAGGTGAGGTACCACATACCAAATTTGGAAAGAATCCGTTCAGTTTTTCAGAAGTTGTTGTCCGAAAACAAAGTCACACGTCCGGACGGACGGACGGCACCCAATACTATAGTCCCCGTTTAGCCCTTCGGGCGTCGGGGGACAATTATACCCAATTTTGGGGACAAGTTCTAATAAATTTGATCACTTTCCAAAATCATTGAAATAACAAAGAAATAATGAATTATAATTGTGGGAACAAGTGTGAAGATTTCAACGAATGCTTATTTCAATGGATTTTTGTCAACAAGCAAGTTCGTTCCGATCATTTAGCCAAACATGACATATTTGTCTTGTCTGTAGATTTCATCAAACAGTGAACAGTTATTCTTAAATGTAAATTGAATTTAGTACCATTTTCCTGTTCAAAAACAATTTAAACAAGAACACTAGGGTTCAGAGAACAGAGTTGCCACCATGCGGATGTGTGAATTTCGGGCAAGATCATTTTGCTACCATGGCTTTCTATGATAGGAAGTCGCCATGTTAAATGAGAAATTGAGATCAGTGCACCAAAACTTAAAAAAATATGGAAGTTATTTTTCATAATATCCATGAAAAGCAGCAATAAATACACCCAGAATATCCTCAATAAACATTCATAAAGTTCCAGATATCCATTTGAAATCAATTTTGAGAATTGTAATTTATTCAAGACAATTAGTTAAGTAAGTTGCTAAACACAAGAATCTTATTAACACGAACTTCACATAAATACCAATCCCAAAGTTGAAGTACTTCACCAAACTGCCAAGGTGTGATAAGCAAGTAGAAAGACCTGATATGCTTACTCTCCTCTTCACTGTTTAAGCTGGTCAGTGACATATACATTGTGATGAATAGAATGTGAATAGTCTTTGAAGGACCAAGAACTAAGATACTAAAGCTGTAGATTGAGGGTAATTCCCAGTGATTGTATTGACTTTACCAGCTGAATTGAGTGTATCAGCTATAATCCTTGAGAGGTTTAACTCGTGTCAATAATGCTTTCAGAAATATCAAAGGAAGGACAGATATGACTGTATGACAACCAAAATTTGATATACAACTGCCAGGATTTGCATACATTGGTCATTGATCCACAGGTAAACAAGTACATGTAAAAGGAGCTGTTAGTCATCTTCACAAGACAGTCACCTCTCAGCTCAGATGGTGAAGCTCGTTAGCAAATTCATAAACTTTATCCATGTTCAGCTAATACATACAATGTAACCAAGACCACAGAATTATACAATTTAATCACATGTCAACCACTGAATATTATTTGACTGTGAAATGTCACATTTATACATGTTTAAGTTGAATTCCATCGAACAAGCCGTTGAAAAAAAAAATCGTGTAAGAAAGGTTTATAATGTTCACGACTACAGCGTCCTCTAGTGATCAAATAAACCTATGACAACATAACCAGGCTTTCCCATATTTTTCTACATAGCGAACAAAGTTTATCTAAAAAAATCTTTAACGGTTTCCGAGATATGTTCGTTTGAAATAAGGACGGCGGCGGCGTAGTTTCCCGGTAATACATAAGAGCATCCACTTTGTGGATATGATCTAATAATAGGCAGCAAAATATTCTAATTGAATTGCTAATGTGTAATAATGCTTCATGGTAATTCAGTATACATATATAGGGTGTCTAGTGACTAAGAGAGGTCAAGATGCCAGTCCCAATCATCCGGGGAAGGAAGAGGGTATATAGGATCAACACTGATTTAATGAGCATAGTTAGGGGGTGCATCTTCATATTCAACAGAACTCAGCTATTGTAAAGACTGCAGATAATCTATTATTTTCTCGTTTGTAATGATCTTGGAGGGTGAAGAATTCAATAGTTTTAAATTTTGTCAACAGCATTGGGGGGTATTATTTTTTTACTGGCAGTATGACTCAATTATTATAGCATTTACTCAAGGTTATGACTGGTATAATGAACGCTTATGAGGCCGAGTACACTTAACCGATTTTTCTTTGACAAATGCCGTCAAATTCACGGAAAACTGTAGCGAGCATTTGCTATCTCCTAGTCTTGTACGTATTTTGTGTTAAATACAAGAAATATGATGGCCATAACAGTCTTCCATGAATTTGGTCGCATCTGTCAAAGACAATTTGGTCATGTGTCTCCGATTTAATGTTATATGATTGAACACAGGTGAACTGGTCAAACAGTCCCAGTTCAACCGTCCATGACTCTACATTTGGTAGTATATTCACATAGCTCAAAATGTTTTCTTTAACAGAATATTCAGCAAATCATTATATCATTGTTTCATAAGCACATGTTAGTGTACCTCCTCTACCTCCTTACTTTCTCTGATCCCATAGCCACATGTACCCTTTCGAAGTTTCACGGACTTCTGACCCCCAAGAATCTGTTAGATGGGTTTTTTAAATTTTAGAGAGGAGTGAGTTAGGTGCAGGATTGGCTTTTTTTTAGATACTTATCAAATTTCCTATGCCTTAACATGGTGCTAAATAGCATACTTGGCAATATTGTGCAGATAGTTTTGCTAAACTCCGTAGTAGGCAGAAAAGTGAGTTACTTCAATAGCATCTATATTCAATATTTAACACTTTTGTAATCTAGTCTAATTAGAATATATTCGCAATAAAATATCTGCAACACCGTGTCGGAGAAAGGACAATATATTCAATATTTAACACCTTTATAATATTATCTAATTAGAATAGATTCGCACATAAATATGTAGCTGTCGTCTGAGAACAGACAATATATTAAATATTTAGCACTTTGATAATATAATCTAATTAGAAGAGATTCGCAGTTAAATATCTAGCTGGCAACCGAGAAGGACAATATATTCAATATTTAGAGCCTTTATAATATCCACATAATTAGAAAAGATTCGCACTTACATATGTAGCTGGCTTCTGGGAAAAGACAATATATTCAATATTTAGCACTTTTATAATCTATACTAAATAGAAGAGATTTGCAGTTAAATTTCCACAAAGGCCTTTTCGGAGAAAAGACAATATATTCAATATTTAGCACTTTTATAATCTACTCTGATTAGAAGAGATTCGCAATAAAATATCTGTAACACCGTGTCGGAGAAAGGACAATATATTTACCTTTATAATATCATCTAATTAGAATATATTCGCATTTAAATATGTAGCTGTCGTCTGAGAACAGACAATATATTGAATAGTTTGCACTTTGATAATATAATCTAATTAGAAAAGATTCGTAGTTAAATATCTAGCTGGCGTCCGAGAAAGACAATATATTCAATATTTAGCACCTTTATAATATCATCTAATTAGAAAAGATTCGTACTTACATATGTAGCTGGCGTCCGGGAAAAGACAAAATATTCAATATTTAGCACTTCTATAATCTATACTAAATAGAAGAGATTCGCAGTTAAATTTCCACAAGAGCCTTTTCGGAGAAAAGACAATATATTCAATATTTAGCACTTTTATAATCTACTCTAATTAGAAGAGATTCGCATTAAAATATCTGTACCACCGTGTCGGAGAAAGGACAATATATTCACCTTTATAATATCATCTAATTAGAATATATTCGCATTTAAATATGTAGGTGACGTTTGAGAACAGACAATATATTGAATATTTAGCACTTTGATTATATCATCTAATTAGAAGAGATTCGCAGTTAAATATCTATCTGGGGTTTGAAGAAAGACAATATATTCAATATCTAGCATCTTTATAATATCATAATTACAAAGATTCGCACTTAAATATGTAAGTAGTATAGATAGAGTCAGCCTTGTACATAGGTTTTCTCTGCGCATGCGCAGAGTTAATATTTGGGGTCATAATGGGGGGTATCGCATACGTGATTTGATTTAAATGAGTTTATTTAAATGAGTTGATACTGTTTTCAAGATGGCGGCCTGTTTTTCTAGGTTAGGGGTGGTCTGTTTCAAGATGGCGGCCTGTTTTTCTAGGTTAGGGGTGGTCGGTTTCAAGATGGCGGCCTGTTTTTGTAGGTGTGGGGTGGTCGGTTTCAAAATGGTGGACAATTGCACTGACCTCATTTGCATATTTTCAAGATGGCGGCCTGTTTTTTATGCAAATGAGTTGATACTGTTTTCAAGTGGCGGCCTGTTTTTCTAGGTTAGGGGTGGTCTGTTTCAAGATGGCGGCATGTTTTTCTAGGTTAGGGGTGGTCGGTTTCAAGATGGCGGCTTGTTTTTGTAGGTGAGGGGTGGTCGGTTTCAAAATGGTGGCCAATTGCACTTGTTTCACCCCTCATTTGCATATTTTCAAGATGGCGGCATGTTTTTGTAGGTTAGGGGTGGTCGGTTTCAAGATGGCGGCCTGTTGCCCCTCCTGAAAATATGCAAATGAGGTCTTTGGGTTTTTCCCTCAAAGGGTGTGTGTTTCAAAATGGCGGCTTGTTTTTGTAGGTTAGGGGTGGTCGGTTTCAAAATGGTGGACAATTGCACTTGTACTTTCACCCCTCATTTGCATATTTTCAAAATGGTGGCTTGTTTTTGTGTGTTAGGGATGGTCGGTTTCAAGATGGCGGCCTGTTGTACCCCTGAAAATATGCAAATGAGGTTCAATTGGCTATAAAAGGAGTCCATTTTTAGGAAAAGGGGTGTATTCAATCTGACTTACCTGACCTGACCTGTCTCCCTGCCTGCCTGCCTCCCTGCCTTGCTTGCCTATCCGCTTGTATGAGACGAAAAGCATGAGACGTGGAGAAGATTTTCCCTTGGACCCAGCAGCACCTCCGGTTGAAGTCTTGCCTGAAGATGCTCGTGTCAGGGGCAAGTATTAAATTCAATTGTGAATACGTTCATTGTGTGTTAATAAAAATAGTAATTAAAAAATGCTAGTGTTCATTCTTTTTTTCTTTTTTTAATAGTCAAATAGCTCCAAAAACGTCTATTTCCATTCTTGCGCATGCGCAGAATCACCCTAATTCAAGCCTACATCCAGTCTATCAGATGCTCCTTCACGTCACCTTCAATTTGATACCTTACTCGACCCGATTGGACCATTAGGGACGCCTCTAACTCAAAAAAGGCTATTTTGCACATCGATATCAACATCTGGTGTACGAAGATTTTTTTTATTTTGGAGGTAGTGGGTCGAGTGAGGTATCCAATTGAAGCTGACGTGAAATGCTTCACAATGATACCTGACTCGACCCGATTGGTCCACTAGGGGCTGCCCTAACGCCGAAAAGGTTATTTTGAACATCAATTTTGTTGATCTGGTGTACGAAGTTTTTTTATTTTTTTGTTTTGAAAAAAATTTTTTTTCTGAAAAAAATTTTTTTTGGGAAAAAGAATGCAGGGAGCTGGTGTTAGTTGGGTGTGCTTATGAAAGAAGTTTTCTCTTTCGGAAAGATGGGTTGGCCCTGAAAAGGGCCTTTGATAGTGTGATACGACACACTTAGGCGCGGTATATTCGCTTCACGCCCCCCACATGTTTTCTACATATGGGGCATTTTATCTTGAGATGCTCCTCTCCGGCCTCAAGGCATCGGCACATGGCTCCTTCACACGACAGTTTGATCCAGCAATCCTTGCACACACACACAGATGTCCACAGGGTAGTACAGCGTATAAGCTTGACTCGTCCTTGCAGATACTACATTTTGTTTTTTTTCTTCACTATGTTGTAGTTTGTTTAGTCTGGCAATCTCCTCTTCCATCACAGGCATCGTCGTCTCCATTACCAACATGGATCCCCTCATATCGATAATCTGTTCGTTGATGCGTAATATCTCGTCTGAGTGTCGACATCTCTTTTCTACTTCAGCCGAAGTCGTAGTTTCTGCAGGTGAGGTGGAGGTTGGAGGTCTAATACTTAACCAGTCGCTGTCTTGTTCTCCATCACGGGTGTCCTCCTCATTATCTTCTTCTTGTACGACCTCCATTCTGTTGTTGTTGTCTTGTTCACTTCGCTTCATTCTTCTATCCTCTTCCGTTCGTACATCACGTCGGAGTTGTTCTGCGAGTTGTTCTGTACTTCTGATTAACACCGCTTCATCTTGAATCACTCTTTGAAAACTGGTGACAATGGAGATTCCGCCATCTTCTTCTCGGCTAATTATCTCTCTTTCTTCTGTACCCGCATTTCTTGGATCTCTAGGATGATGGATGAAGAGGGCTCGTCTTCTTAAACTCATTGTAGTTGTCAATAAATGTGAACATACTACACACGTTCTTTTATAGTAGACTGTGTGTGTGTGTGTGTGTGGTTTCAAAATGTCGGCTTGTAGTTGTGTGTTAGGGTGGTCGGTTTCAAAATGGTGGACAATTGCACCTACCTCACAGCCCTCATTTGCATATTTTCAAAATGGTGGCCTGTTGGTAGCAGGTGCGTTTTCAAAATGGCGGACGGTGTGAGTGAGTGCAAAATCGGATGGCGTGAGTCGCGTGTAATATACACGGGTCCACTGAGCTGTGTGACCATGGCCCAAGCATTAAAAATTACCTATTAATTTTCGATAAATCCCTTATAATTTTTCAGGGAACTATGATAAGACTGTAACCCCTAGTTACACGTAATTTTTTTAGCCAGGAAAATGAATTTATTTTCCATGTACCGGGTTTTTCAGACTTCCGTACACGAACCTTATGGGTTTAAAACCCCTAAAAATTAATAAATAACCGCCTAGTGTAACGTTAGACTGTTAAAAAATTTTAATACTATACACTGATTTACCTCAGTTCAACTTGCAATAAAAATATAGGTGCGTTCACAATTATTGTAAAATGACAAGCTGTTTAAGATTGAAAAAGAAACACAGATATTTTGTAGTAAAAAAATATAGCCTACAGCTAGAGTGTTGTCGCTGACGTCCGCGTCTTTTACACTATAAATAGCTCTCAGAATTTTTTAATTATTCACACTTGAGGACCCAGTCATGGAGCCACCACCCTGTACTGAAATCATGAGTATTGACACAGCAGACTTGTTCCCAAATGATGAGAATCAATGCCTCCCCGGGTTGATTAATTTGGTAGAAGACGAACCCTGGATAGCGGAAATAATGAAGGAAATATTTCTACCTTCACCAACCCGGAACAATCCTGCAACTACTACTACAGACCAAGATCCTGCAGAAACAACGAGTCACTTAGACGACCTTGCAGTCCCATCCGATGTTAATCCAGCCGAAAAAATAGACGAGATTGACAGCCTGCTAGCAACGCTGTTGAAACAGGACGACGACACGGTACAACAGGCTATACAAGAAAAAAAAGACTCAAGAAAAACAGAAGAAGAAGAACAAGATTTGAAGAGGGTAGACGATGCAAGACAAAACACAACTAGGCCACAACAGAGGAAAAACAGAAAAGCTACAACATCCAACCGAATAACAGGGGAGAAGATCAAGAAAATAACGCCCAAAAAAAAAAAAATCTACCACGACGCCGTGAATTATGTCTGGACCATTACAACATCAACCTTGGGATGCCTCACCGAACGAAAAAGCGCATTATATATCCACTGCGTTGAATGTGCGAACCCGTTTGCAAAATATGCGATCGGTCCTTGCGGTCATCAGGCACTGTGTGAAATTTGCATTCATCGTCGAGCCGGAATACCCACCTGTGCAGCCGACAACAGACCCGTACCGTGTGAATTACTGGCTTTAACCTGTCCCGTATGTGCTGATAGAAGCTTGGCCCTCTCAAAGATGTAAATGGCTATATTTACACAGATTCCAACGGTTTTTTTAAAAACCACCCATGTTTTCCGAAAGAGAACTTCTAACCATGCACAAAAAAATAAACACGAGATTACAGCCCTGTGTTCGTTCAAATAAATTCCCCACTCTTATCAAAATAAATTTTCCCCCTCATACCGGGGTTTTAAAAAATTTATAAAGTCCGTTATACCTTCGGACTGTGTAATATTAAATTAATGGGGAAAAATCCCTCACTCTTATCAAAATAAATTTTTCCTTCATACCCGGGTTTAAAATTTTTTAAAGTCCCTTATCCCTGGGACTGTGTAATATTAAATTAATGGGGGATAGAGAGAAAAAAGAAATAAATCCTGTGTATATATATAGAGAGATTTGTCCTGACAAGGACATTTTGATATCGGCCAGGGATTGTTTATTTGTGTGAATGCAGTTTTTAAAAAAAAAGAAAAGGGAAATGTGGGACATCTGTGCTTTTAATTGGTGTGCCCAAGTTAAAGAAGCTTCCTCTTTCGGAAGGATTTTTTTGTCCTAAAAAGGACAGTTATTATTTTAACGTCTTTTTATTGACGAGGGAGTAAGCCTACTTCCCTAGGTTGTGCGAGTATTCACGCTGTAATAGCCATGTTCTTGTCGATATAGTTCACGCATCATTTCTATATCTTCCGCACTTGATGTGTCCCGGAAGATGGGGGTACCGTCAAGGAAATTCGCCGGGGCGATGATCATGGTGGATGGAGGGTCCAGGAATACCGGGGCTGGTAGGTCTTGCAGAGGAAAGGGCGCCGGTGGTGATGGTAAGGGTTGGACTCTGAGCACCGGAGGCGGAGTGGTTGGTCTCGCTTGGTTCATCACCCTGGCCAGCAGGTGAAACCACCCCGCCTCGTCCACGGTGGTACGGGCCGCGTTTAGCAGGTCCCGCACATTCTGGGCGGTGCTCGTTATCCCGGCGCCCACTTCCCCTCGCAGCATGGCCTGCCATCCCCGGAATTCCTTCGCCCAAAACCTCTTTATCTCCCGCTTCATCCGTCTTTGTTTGTCTCGAGTCAGGTACGGCAGTACCTCTTCATCTTCTCCCTCCTCAATTCTTCTATTTGCTCTTTGCCGTCGTACGGTGGTGGTGGTGGTGGTGGTAGTCATGCTCTCTCTTGATTGATCCATTGTGAAAAATTTTATGGTAATCGTATTCCAGAGGTCTCGATATATATAGACAACGCGCGGACGTGTGCGACAGCGGTCCCATTTACCAGGCTATGAAAAAATTGACGTGTGTTTCTTTATGAATTATAAACGCGTATCATTTTACAATCAGCATTAGCCCCGTAGAATTTTTTTAGTTCTAATTCATCTCAGATAAATCAATTACTCGTATTAAAAATTTCAGCCGTCTACTCCTTGATTAAGTCATGATTTTAATTTTTTAGCGGGTTTTCGAGCCGTAATCTTTTGCGTGCGAAAATACAGAAAACCCGGTCCATTAAAAATAAATTAATTTTCTGGATTAAAAATGGAGGAAATCTATTACTTATGACTCGATACGTAGGCCCTGAAAATTGCAGCTCGTTTCCTTCATGAGAACTGTAGAAAAATGAAGAAAACAGTCCCTTGATTTACGGTTTGAAAGCACGCCGCTTGAATATATAGGTCAAAACAGAGTTGCGTCCTCCTGTTCATTATTCGACTGCTCTAAAATGCGTCCTCAGACGTCCGCGCTATTTTCACGACCGCTAGAGCTTCTAAAATAGCGCGGACGTCTGAGGACGCATTTAAGAAGCTCTTGCGGTCGTGAAAAAAGCGCGGACCTGCATGATTCTCATGATTATCTTGTATTTATTTATTACATATATAGTATAGCTTTGCAAGCATCGGGTTTTGGCTCTCTCACAGCCCTAGGGAGGGTTCTGATAATTATTACGACTTGCTATTGTAGTGTAGCAATGCATTAATTTTATTTTTTATTCTGTTATGAGTCCAGACTATTAATTTATGCACTCGGGAAGCCTCTAAAAAATTAATGGCCGTGTTAAATTAATTTTCCCAGGGTATTTTTTTATTTTAACCATGAAAAATAGAATCGATCTCTATATAAATTTGTGTCGGGCTAGTATTTTTTGTCATTCTTCATTATGACGGAGCGGGGCAAAGAGCTCGCCTTCTTTCAAGTGACGTCGAAAGTAATTCTTATCGTGTACCAGCATGAATTGCACCTTATCGAGGAGCATCCGATTGAAGTGAAATTAACTTTAAGCCTGGCCGGGTGGACGCTATTGACACGTGTATTACAAGGTAAAGAACCCGAAGTGGATTTTATGCCTGTCGGCGACGATGTGTACCTGCGGCGGAGTAGAGAGAATTCATTTTTTCCCCGGTTAGAACAGTGTCGCGGTAACGGAATTGTGCTTTGGCCAGCATTATGGGCGGCGATGAAAGTTATAATTACCGAAGTTGACCACGTACTCTACCCGGAAACCCAATCGATCATTACACGTACACTCACCCCGGGTTGTACCATAATAATATACCCTGATCGCATCGATCTCATTGATGATGATTCGCGCTGCTGGTGCGTACCTGAGCCCGCGCGTATCACATTATCTCCCGAAGGCTGGACTACCTTAAAACGTGTGTTATTCGGTGATTTGGATGGAGATAGTATTTACCTGGATCACGATGTATACATTTTTCGCGGCCCTTATTTTGCCCGATTAATCTCTCTCAAACGAGGCGGATTTACACTCGATCCCGATCTGTGGACGGCTTTGCAAAAAATAGTTCCCGTGGTCGATAAAGTATTCTCTGCACACGACCCCTCTCTCACAGAATAGAGCCTATAAATACCAGGGGAAGAGACAGAGTGTGTATCAGTTGGACATTGAGAGCAAGCATGTCGTTTCCACTACGTGCCATATTGCCTCTTACACACAGTGTACGGTTATACGTTTATGCAGATAAAGTCAAACTGGCGGAAGACCATCTAGCTATTTACTGGACACCCGCTGAAATGTTATGGAATCCGGTGACACTAGAGCGTGATGGGTGGAATAAGTTAAAACGGGTATTGAGCGGAGAATTGAACGGAGAGCTCGTTCACCTGGATAATGCCATGTACGTGTATACCCTACCCAACGACCGTATACGTCTAGGCCGGTATAAAGATAAGCGCAGTATCAGCCTTAAGCCTTCTGTGTGGGAAGCCTTGAAGAAAATAATGCCTATTGTGGACCAGTTAATGTCACCGGACGATCGATCCCCTGCGCAATTATCGTGGGTTCGTGCTATAGAAGAGGCGTTCGCTGAACCGAATGAAAGACGACATGAGGCAGAAGTTTGTGACTGTAAACCAGAGACTACTACACCCAGGAAAAAAAGGCCTATATGTAAAGAATGCACAGCGGCTAGAGAGTCAGTATCACCCCGGGAAGAGATCGATACGGTCGGAGTGAACGAAGTCCATGATGCGGCGGCGGACGGGCAAAAAGGAGACGTCTATTAACAAAGTATTAACTGATTTGTATTACAATCCAACGAGTGCAGCTGCCTATAGTGGTGTGGGGGCATTGACTCGAGCGGCCCAAGGTATCAGTCAAAGTGAAGTTCGAGACTGGTTAAAAACTCAGGATACGTATAGTTTGCATCGAGCTGCCCGACGTCATTTTCGTCGTAACCGGGTCATCGTGGGAGGTATAGACGCGCAATGGCAGTCGGATTTAGTCGACATGAGTCGATTTGCACCTGACAATAATGGAAATCGATACATATTGACGTGTATCGATATTCTATCCAAATATGCCTGGGTCCTTCCCGTTCGTACCAAAACAGGAGAGAATCTCATAGCCGCGTTTCAGCAGATTTTCAAGACGGGGCGCAAACCTCTTTATTTACAAACAGATGAAGGCACAGAATTTCTCAACCGACCCTTTCAAGCCTTTCTTAAGAAAAAGAAGGTATTTTTTTTTCACACGTACAATGAGACGAAAGCATCGGTAGTGGAACGCTTTAATCGCACCTTCAAAGGACGCATGTATAAATATTTTACGGCTCAAAACACGCGACGCTACCTGGATGTACTCTCTCAACTGGTGCAAGGCTACAATCGGGCTTATCATCGCAGTATCCAGCGAGCGCCCCGGACTGTGACAGAAAGTAACGAACATCAAGTAAGGGCTACGCTGTACTCCTCCAGTCCACCCTTGACGGCACCCCGTTACAAACGGGGCGATGTAGTGCGGATCAGTAAAGTGAAAGGACAATTTGAGAAAGGGTATTTACCCAATTGGAGTGAAGAACATTTTGTCATCGTGCGTCATAAACCTCGACAACCCCACGTCTATCAACTGGAAGATCTACAAGGAGAGAGACTGCAAGGCACGTTTTACGAGGCAGAATTACAACCCATAGTGAAAACATCGAAAGACTACTACACGGTGGAAAAGATTTTGAAAACGGAACGTCGACGTGGGATTCCCTATCATTTCGTCAAATGGCAAGGCTGGCCTCGTTCCTTTAATTCCTGGGTATCCGGCCGTGACATGAAACGTCTATAAATTCTAACGTCTATCATCCCCCGCCTTCAGTATAGGATTTGTACCATGGATAGTACACGTCGTCTTCCCTTACTGTTACGAACTCGAAAAGCACAAGTCGGTACTGTGTTGTGTCTAGTCGTGGTTCTGGGTACGTTATTTACCGGTGTGTTCTACGATTTATCGTACGTGATATCTTGTTTCAACAACCTGCGTTCTGCATCAGCCACCACGACCCCACTGCCTACACCAGCCAAGACGTCAAGGGTCCGCCACGTCTCAACGCAGACATCTACCACATCGTCTACTCCAACCATCACGTTACCCCGCTACATCCAGCCAACAACGACCACGACGATCCGTACTACAAGTCATCCTCCATCATCATCAGCCCTGACAAGCGAGTCTTCCACTCTACCCTCTAGTACCACGACGCTGCTAAACAGATTTGAAGTGGATCCCCGTGAATCACACCATTTACCCCGACAACGGTACCCCTTCGAGTACTACCCTCTGCGCCGACCCCGACAAATCTTCGAGTACGACCCCCGGCAGCCCCGACTACTGACTTCTAAACGTGAAATCATCCCCTAAAGAAAATGGACCCACGATGGCAGCATCCATTCACGTGCCTCATCGCTGGACCGACCGGGTCGGGAAAATCACATTTTGGTCAACGTCTCATCCAACATGGGTCAGCCCTGATTTCACCGCCTCTAGCTCGCATCCTGTGGTGTTATGGCGCTTGGCAGCCCGCGTACGAGGCACTGGCCCGTGTCCCAGGACTCACCTTAGTGGAAGGCTTACCGCCTGAAGATCTACCCCAAGACACCTTAGTGGTGGTAGACGATCTCATGACGGAAACGGATAGTCGAATCACCCGTCTCTTTACCAAAGGCAGCCATCATCGTCGGTTGAGCATCATTTACATCGTACAGAATCTCTTCAGTAAGAACAAAGAACACCGGAACATTAGTTTGAATGCTCAGTATGTGGTGTTATTTAAAAACCCCAGAGACGCTTCACAAATTACCCACCTGGCTCAACAGATGTACCCTAAGAACACGGCCTTTGTACGAGAAGCCTTTGAAGATGCGACCCAACCTGCTCACGGCTATCTACTCATCGACTTGAAACAAGACACGCCCTCACCCCTTCGATTGCGTACCCTGATTTTTCCCGGCGAACTACAGACGGTGTACACCCCCAAATGAGAATAAAAAAAGAAGACAACGGTGGCTAGCCTTCATTCAATCATCATGTCTGCACGCGTACGCAAGCACGCACCCGCTCTGCGGGTATTACGCAGCGCGCCCCCGGAAGTGGGCCGGGCCCTGGTGCGCGGCGCAGATGCCGACTTGGTCCGGTGTTTGTGTGAAGTAGCCCATAATGTATTAAAAGGCAATGTCCCCCTCAGTCCTCTGCAGAAAGGGAAATTGCAACGGCACAAGGCGGGTCTCCGAACGTTGGTCAAGAAAACGGGCAGTGTGAAGAAAAAGAAACAGGTGTTACAGCGAGGTGGATTTCTGGGCGCACTCCTGGCTCCCTTAGCCGCTACTGTACTAGGCCCGTTACTCGGTTCCATCTTGGGACGCTAAAATGGAGCATACGAAAAAAATGATGCTGGTCGAACCTCGACTGTTACAGAGTTTACAATCTCCCTATCCCGTCCCGGCCACCGTGCAACAACTCCAGTCTTTGGATGAAGAAATGAATAATATACTGCAACGTCCATTGCCCGATCACGAGAAAATTCAACTCTACCATCATACGCTGAACCAGTACCAGACGTTTATGGATCAATATAGAGGGGGAAGTAGTACTAGTACGCCACCTCCCACCACCACACCCACACCGCCATCATCACTACCCTCACCTCAGCTGGAAGAAGAAGTGTTGAGCAGTGTGCCTAAAGCCTACAAGACCAAGGCCCGTTTATTGTTGGACCGGGTGAAACAGCATGCCGATATGAGTTGGAACAATGAAGGAAAACTACTGATTCGAAACAAAGTGGTGCCGGGGTCTCATATGACCGATTTGATCAACGATATGGTGCGTTCTCGCAAACACTCTAATCCCCCGGGCTGGGAAGTCTTTGCTCAGGGCTTAAAAGACACGCACATCCCACAAGAATTGGTAGGAAATCCTAACCGTTGGGCCTTTATGTCGAACCCCCGACATCAACCTGCACCCTCCTCTTCTTGGGAGCCCAAAACACCACAACAACGACGACGAGGGGGACCTAACCGATCTAAGTTACAGCGACGATCACAACGCTCCGGTAAAGCACCCAAGGCCTGGGAATCCCTATAAAAACCCGGTGCAGAAGCCAGAACCACTCAGTCGTCGTCATGTTTTATCTGACGTTGCCCAGTAATAGCTCACTCGATGTGTTTCCTGACAACACCTTGACCAAGTATGTCACTCAATTACCTCAACCGTTACATTTACCTGGACGATGGGAATGTGGACTGGTGGAAATTCAATACCCTTACTCATGGTACAACGTACAAGACGGAGAAGTATGGTACGAAGTGACCTACGAAGAAAAAATCTACAGACTGATTCTCCCCCCAGGCCAATACGATACACCGGCGAAGTACAAGACTCTAAAGCAGAGCGCGGCAGATATAACCACCCTGATAGCCTTGCGCTTCAAGAGAAACATAGCCTTCGATGTCAACGTACACAACGACAAGAGCTCTATCAGCCTCACCGAAAACGTGAACATTAAACTCAGTCCTACACTAACGCAAATGTTAAGGATGCCTTACAGCGTCGTCAGGGGAGCCACCATTGTCAACGGGACCCATTTGATGGATATGAAAGTAGGTATGTACGGACTGTACGTCTACTCGGATGCCGTGGACAGCCATATTGTGGGTGATATGAACACACCTCTGTTACGGGTGGTACCCATTAGCCAGACGTATGGCGAGCAAGTCACCTACAGTTTCAACCCTATCATGTTCCTACCCGTACCTACCCTGTGGTGTTATGGCGCTTGGCAGCCCGCGTACGAGGCACTGGCCCGTGTCCCAGGACTCACCTTAGTGGAAGGCTTACCGCCTGAAGATCTACCCCAAGACACCTTAGTGGTGGTAGACGATCTCATGACGGAAACGGATAGTCGAATCACCCGTCTCTTTACCAAAGGCAGCCATCATCGTCGGTTGAGCATCATTTACATCGTACAGAATCTCTTCAGTAAGAACAAAGAACACCGGAACATTAGTTTGAATGCTCAGTATGTGGTGTTATTTAAAAACCCCAGAGACGCGTCACAAATTACCCACCTGGCTCAACAGATGTACCCTAAGAACACGGCCTTTGTACGAGAAGCCTTTGAAGATGCCACTCAACCTGCTCACGGCTATCTACTCATCGACTTGAAACAAGACACGCCCTCACCCCTTCGATTGCGTACCCTGATTTTTCCCGGCGAACTACAGACGTTGCCCAGTAATAGCTCACTCGATGTGTTTCCTGACAACACCTTGACCAAGTATGTCACTCAATTACCTCAACCGTTACATTTACCTGGACGATGGGAATGTGGACTGGTGGAAATTCAATACCCTTACTCATGGTACAACGTACAAGACGGAGAAGTATGGTACGAAGTGACCTACGAAGAAAAAATCTACAGACTGATTCTCCCCCCAGGCCAATACGATACGCCGGCGAAGTTCATACAGGCTCTGAATGCCATGATGGAGTACAAGACTATAAAGCAGAGCGCGGCAGATATAACCACCCTGATAGCCTTGCGCTTCAAGAGAAACATAGCCTTCGATGTCAACGTACACAACGACAAGAGCTCTATCACCCTCACCGAAAACGTAAACATTAAACTCAGTCCTACACTACAGCAAATGTTAAGGATGCCTTACAGCGTCGTCAGGGGTTCCACCATTGTCAACGGTACACATTTGATGGATATGAAAGTAGGTATGTACGGACTGTACGTCTACTCGGATGCCGTGGACAGCCATATTGTGGGTGATATGAACACACCTCTGTTACGGGTGGTGCCCATTAGCAAGACGTATGGCGAACAAGCCACGCACAGTTTCAACCCTATCATGTTCCTACCCGTACGCCATACCGATATCGACACGATCACGGTGGATATAAGAGATGACACGGGACGTCCGATCCCATTCGAACGAGGAAAAGTGGTGCTGACACTTGCTTTCCAACAAACCCGCTCTCCTCACTTCGTATAATGTACGTACCTTACCAGTGCCATACGCCCAGCTATGCCGACTACTACAAGAAACAAACGGGAGGAAGCTTGCCCATGTTTAGTGGGGCACGCATGCAACGAGGTCACGGATTGGGAAACATACAGGGCAGCATTGTGAAAACATTTTTACCCATGGTGACACGGGGTGTGAAAGCGGTGGGGAAACAAGCGGTACGCAGTGGATTGCGCGTGGCCGGTGATGTGATGGAAGGCACAGCACCCCGACAAGCCTTCCAACGACGGGCTAAAGAAGCCGGAAGTGTATTGATCGCCAAAGCCCTTAAAAGACAAACGCCGACACCGCGAAGAGTCAGTCGACGGCCAACACACCGACGACGCACACCCCAGAGGAGAAGGACTAAGCCCCAGAAGAAAAAGAAGAGTAGTAGTAGGAGAGATATCTTCGCATAATGGCATTCATTCACTCCGAGTCATGTCCGTCTACCAACAGTGAATTGGATTTGTGGACTATGCCACCCACCCAAACCAGTGTAGCCGAAGGACGTTGGGTAGAACATCGACCCCTGGCTAGCCTGACGGGAGTGGGTCCCGTAGAATTTTCCATTGAAAACAAAGATACGGCCTACCTGGATTTAGCCCACACCTACTTGTACGTGAAAGCTAAAATAACGAACAAGGACGGGACGGACATAGCGGCCACTGCAAATGTAGCCCCGGTGAATCTTTGGCTGCACTCCCTGTTCCAACAGGTGGATATCAGTCTGAACGATAGACTCATCAGTACGTCCACCAATACGTATGCGTATCGAGCCTACCTGGAGACGCTGTTGTCGTACGGCAGTGATGCCAAACTATCACACTTACAAGCTGCGCTGTACTACAGGGATACACCCGGATACCAGAACATGCTACTCCCTGGCAATAATGGGTACGCCAGACGCAAAAGACTAGCAAGAGAAAGCAAGTCCATCGATATGATGGGACGACTGCACGCCGATCTGTTCCTGCAAGACCGCTACATGATGAACGGTGTATCCATCAAGATCAAGTTGATCCGTTCCTCACCTATGTTTGCCTTAATGGCCGGTGGGGAGGGGGCTATCGATTACAACATCATCATTGAAGATGCAGCCCTGTTTGTCCGTACGGTAGATTTGCAACAGGGGGTGTTGCTGAGTCACATGCAAGCCTTATCGAAAAAAAGCCCTGTATCCCATCCGACGCGTACAGACCAAGGTGTTCTCTGTGCCCGCAGGTACGATGATGGCCAACAGAGAGAATTTATTTCTAGGAGATCTGCCTAAACGTCTTACCCTGGGGTGTGTGACCAACACCGCATTCAATGGAAATTGGGCTGAGAATCCGCTCAAATTTGATCATTTCAACATCAACTTTGTGGCACTGCACGTGGCCGGCCATCAAATTCCAGCCCGCCCCTTACAACCGGACTTTACTAAGGGAAACTATGTGCGGACCTACCTGAACCTGTTTACAGCCACAGGACAAAACAACCAGGACGAAGGCAATACCATCAGTCGAAAAGACTTTAGCAATGGGTACACATTGTTCGCCTTTGACCTCACCCCTACCTTGGAACACGATCATCAACTGGCTTTACTGAAGAAAGGAAACCTACGGTTGGAACTGCGTTTCTCCACCCCTCTACCCAGCACCATTAACGTGATTTGCTACGCCGAATTTGATAACGTCATCAGCGTGGATGAGCAAAGAAACGTGCTGTGTGACTTCTCCAGCTAAACATGGATACAGAACAGCTGATGGACATACTCCAGCGAGATGCCAAGATCCCCTTTCGAGGTGTGTTTCCACGCAATGTGTTTCCCACCCACTCCATCACCCCTGCAGCCTACA
>JAVTVY010026002.1:0-11405 GCA_036873755.1 Hanleya hanleyi
TTCTGGATGAATATCGCCCTAAATTTACCTGGACGTTTCTAATGCCTAATACCAGTACAGAGTTTCTGTCAAAAAACCAGGTCACTAAAACATAATCTGCAGAAATTTGTGCAGACATCACAGCTTGTGAGTAATCAGCTTCCTTAAATATATTTAATACAATATCCTGACAATGCCAAATTCAGCAGTATGCAATGCATGGCAGAACTTGGTATTCCACACAGTATTCACAAGAATGTTTTCATTCACAGATTTTTTTCGTGGTCCAGTAGTGGAGAAGATCAGATTGGCAGGCCTGGAATATGTCATATCATTCACAGCTGTGGAAGGGAAAATATACTTGAGAACATACAGGTCAGTGGGTTCATTGGACACGGGGCGGGGGGGATAATGATTGTTAGGCATTGGTTGGTCTATGGAAGAACAGGGGCGAATCCATATCTGATATGTGCCTTTTTGGAGGCAGTTTTGGACAAATGTGATCAGTAATACATGTACATTAGAAAACATATAGCCTATTGGCTTCAAAATATGCCCACCCAACATATTATCTGATTTTACAGAAATATGATCCCACATGAGGACTGGTATGAAGTCAGCATGGGCACAATCCAGTGCCATTATTTCCTTATGTTTTGGGCTGCACTGACCTTGACCTCTGACCCCTTAATGATAATGTTCCTCCATGGTCAAGGTATATGCATCAAGTTGGGAACCTGGAATTGGTGATATTGCACAGAGAAAAAAAATGTTAACAGACAGACAGATGGAATGACATATTTCAAATTCAATAGGTTTCTTGTTTGCCATGGGTTTGAGGTACACCTGAACTACCTACACAACCATGGACTAGAGTTTCAGCACAAACATGATTTTTAATTGATTTCATGGCTACTGTGACCTTCCATCTCACAATTCATATGGCTTTTTTTCTGCATGAACAGGTCAGGGAAATGCAGGCTCTACAGTTTTGGACATAAAACGGTTGTTTTTCTTGTCCGAATAACTTTTAAAAATATGAACAAATTGATAGTTTTTGGTCGATGGCACTTAAATTCATATATAGTACTGCTGTATTTTTACACATTCTTGCCACTTAAAAATTCATAGTTTATGTGTTTTAATTGAAAGGTCAATTTGAAAAATAACAGTAGAAGTAGATTGGAAAAAATTTCTCCAAATCACAGCTATGTAAACTACATCAATTTACATGTGTGTGCCATTGACAGAAAACTTCAAATTTATTGGTATTTTGAAAATTATTAAGGAAAAAAGGGCTTTTTACCTCAAACCTGGAGAATCCTCACTTCCCTGATCTAATCAGTGGTAAGGTATACCCAAAGTTCGGTAACCACCTGGAACCTAAGATATGACACAGAGAACATTGATGGACCTGCAGAAGGTAGAAATTGTGTAACTGTATTCCAGGGTAGAACATGAAATCATACCGGAACTCCAGGAGAGAACATAGAAGCACATTGGAACTCCAAGCTTTGAGTACATTGTCACAGTTGTGCATTGTGTCAGTGAAATTAAGTCTTGGAACATAAACCCAGACACAGATATATAACATGAACACATACATATACTGTGGTCTGTATTGTCTGTGCTGGAACAAACAATTTGTGTACATCCAAATTAGAACTACTACTACTTTTAAGGTGAATTGCACATCTGGCTTTTCTGAATGTATTTGAAATATCTTTAATCAGATCCCATTGTAATCTTCCTATAGAGCGGGGTTTTTTTTAAAGTTTACCTTATACATAATGTTTGGTGTGGCGAAACGAGTAAGTATAAGAGGGTATAAAAAATCTATGCTTCATCTTATGCTCGTCAGGGCATTTCGGAGGTCTTTAGCGGTGATATTTCTGATAAATATTATTTATACAAATATTTTCAGGACCGTTTTGAAGAAATCTGGCTCAAAAACTCCCAGGGTAGAACTGGAGGAGATGGGTCCATCTCTGGACCTGACCGTCCGCAGAACTAAACTCGCTTCTGATGACTTGTACAAACGGGCAAAGAAACAACCCAAAGAAGCAAAGGTAGGCAACATCTCCTGACAATGCAGAAACTTCAAATTATGCCAGGGATTAATAATACCTTATCTACTTCATGAACGTCTCTGAAGCTAAATGACATACAAACATGCCTTGACATGCCTGAGATTGTCAAAAAGCCGATATAATCTGCCTCAAGATTGTATGGTGATGTTTCAGATCCAGAAGTTTGCTCTTCAACTGGTATCTCTACACAATCTTCAGATGAATATTGACATGGGTTCAATGTTTTATGAACCGCATGGAATGAAATGTGCTAACAGTTAAATGATCTATACACCATAATTATTCCTTCATCCTTTGGTGACCTACTTAACCCAAACCTATAGTAGTGTAGATCATTGCAAAAGATACTGTATATATATCCTGGACCAATTATGCTTTTCTATTCATGTTTCATACGTTTTATGTGATGTCGACTTCCATCCATCTGTCCGTTCTATATCTGAGACAGTTTTCTGTCTACAGTTCCGATTGTTTGGGAATACCCGCGACAAAATGTCACATACCGGTACCACAATTAAGGTCCAATAATTGTATGGTTGTATATTGAAGCCAATTTTGGTTCTTTTTTCTATTTTCAGCCAAAGAAGACAAAAAATATTTCACGCGACCCATTTGGAACGAAGATGGGACGAGTGCACATGGAGAAACAAGATCTGGGTAAATTACAGATACGGAAAATGAAGGCCCTGAAGAGGAAAAGAAAAGATGAAACAGGGGAAGAGGATAAACCAACATCATCCTCTTCGCCCAAAAAATCACGAGATGCTGATTAATGAATTATTTGTGCCTGTGTATGTTGAAATGATGGAAATTCAATGGACTGTCCATTTACAGGTTGCAGAACTGGTTCTTCCTGGAATCATTGTGATCAGGAGAAATGAAACTAAAAGCTGTTGGTTAACCAACCATGCTTCATGTTACAGGATTTGATTATTGAAATTGTGGCATATTTCAGCACAGTATTAAGCTGGGGAATTTGTTAAGTTTATCAATGGAAAATTGGATACAAGTAGAGATTTTTCTCAAAAAATTTATATAAATTCAAAAATTACGCAAGGAGTTTTATGGCCTGCAACTAGTGAGTGAGCGAGTGAATATGATTTAGCGTCGCTTTCAACTATATTAGTCAAAGGAGTGTTTTGCATTGTCCTTTGGCTCGTGTTCCCAATTTTGTCTGTAATATCTCAAGTTGTGTTTCACCAATCATCATGAAAGCTCGTGTGTTGTCCATGTGAATCTGAAGAAGCCTATTGATATTGGTGTCACAAGGTCAAGGTCACAGCTCCATAAAAACTGAATATAACCTTGTCCGGACTTATGCTCCACCATTCATAAAAATCCAGAGCCATACATGACCCATACGATTCCAAAGAACTATGTTGATAAGAGGGGTCATTTGGTCTTGGGACACAGTTTGACAAGATACAATATATGATTTATTATACCCATCTGGATAATACTGAGTTGCACATTATTTTAGTTCACAAATTCACAGATCGAGATGTGTTCCTCATGTGGATTGAAAGAAACCTGTTGATAAGAGGTCAAAGCTCAAGGTATTTTTGACCACACTTCTTTAGAGATGTAAATGGTTTCATCTTGTGCTTGTGACAGTTGTACATAACTGTAAGATCACCCCGTCTTCCTCCTCATACCTTGTCCTGAACTTATCTGGAGTTATGTTTCACTGATACCCCTGTTGATATGTTTTTGGGAATCCATAGAAAGTTGCAATCGCACCTAATGTCACGAATGCACACAAGGTTAAAGTTAGTATACAGGGAGGAGAGAACAAAAACTACTGATATGGGGTGGACCAATACTGTGGATGACTGGTATATCCAACAAGAAATGTAATTTATGATCAGATTGATCCAGCTGCATTGAAGCCTTGTTGGGCATTATACTGCATGCAACACGCAAGCATTCACTCATTCTGCTTTCCACCAAATATGTTTTACCATCACTTCAGTTAACAGAACATTATTCTTGGATAGGATTGGAGAGATGAGCTGTAAAAGTGAATAAAATGTATTCTTCAAAATACATGTACATTTATGACATGCTTGTTCTATATGTAAATATAGGAGTTTACTCCAAATTCCAGCTACTATCCTGTTGTGTGTCCAATTATTATGCTGTAACTGGAGTTGGGGGGATATAGGAATCACTTTGTCCATCTGCCCTTCTGTATGACCAAACTTGTCGAGATGATATCTCGGCTACTAGTTGATTTTTTTTCGCTGGTGTTGATGATTTTCCTCGAATTCAAGTCCCTTTTTTGTGAACATCAATATATATGCCTGTCTGGTCCACATTTCGGCTACTGTTTCATGAACAACTTGGATGGACGATGCCTTCTACCTTGTAGATGTACAGTCAGTCCCCCTTCATGATTTCCTCAGTTATGGTCCTTTATTGACATCAATACATGCTTGTGCGGTCCAAATCTTGATTACTATTTAATCGACAGCTTTGAAAATTGCATGGAATATGCCTACACAGTACTACGTTGTAGATGTGCAGTTCGCAGGCCTTCAAGTGCCTCCTATATTTTCCTATATTTTTGAGTCATTCCTATATTTTACTCAAAACCTTCTATATCAGTGCTCGGTAATCAGACTGACATGAGGAAATACATTTCAGAATTTTTTTTTCGCCTCGCTTCGCTCGGCAAATATGAAGACGATTAAATCTCTCTATGCTGAACCAAACAACAGAACAGGTCACCTGAAAGACCACCACTATGACCGCATTCAGTGAAAGTAATTTGATTAAACACCAGAAAACTACCAAGTTCGGACCATACAATGTAGTACAGACCTGTCTTACATTCCTTTATTTCCTATATTTTATTCAGAAAATTCCTATATTTTTGCAAATTTCCTCCTATATTTACTCCTATATTTTCACTGTGAGCCACTTGCAGGCCGGTGTTCGGTTTTTGCTCATATTGATGATTTCCCCCCAGAGTTATGGCTCTTTATCTTCAACATCAATACTTGTCCAGTTCATATCTTGCTTACTATTTCATGGATCACTTCGAAACTCTGATCATTTCGATGTCATTTAATAACCTGAGAGAAAAAAATACGTAATGGAAGAAATAACAAGGTTTGCTTGATAATTTATGTGAAGTGAACTTTTGCACTTTTCTTGGTCCTTTGTCAGAATTCACCTCACTTTGAGACCACACCCCAGTTTACAGTATTAAGCGTTAGATGCTTACATAGTACGTTGTAGATGTGCACTGCCCGGCATTTAGCCCATTTAGATGATTAACATAATGTAAATGTGAACTGTCCTGTTTTTAGACGATATGAAAACGGAACTGGAGAATTTCACATTTGATTGGTGAACATGATTAGCTGGAACAGCAAGACTTCCACTTCACACACAATAAACTATGGTAATCCCCCTTATAATTCAATCACAGGAAGTGAAATTTTCTACTATAAAACCAGGGGATATCAAATTTATTAGACAGGAAGTTGAAAAAAATAGTTCAAAATCATCCATATAATCCATTATTAGCCGCTTTAGTTCAAATCGCTTTTCGTCTGTGGTCCGTCGTACCGTCCATAAACAATTCTTGTTATCGCGATTTCTCAGGAACTACTGCAGGGATCTCTCTCAAAGATGGTACGCAGGTTCCCCTTGGGGTCTAGTTGCACAAGATACCTTTACTGGTCTGATTCAAAAAATCCAATATGGTCACAAGGTGGCCATCTTGGATTTCCCCATGAAACTTTATCGCGATTTCTCATGAACTACTGCATGGATTTTTCTCAATTTGGTACACAGGTTCCCCTTGGGGTCTAGTTGTGCAAGATACCTTTTCTGGTCCGATTTAAAAATCCAGTATGGCCACCAGGCAGCCATCTTTGATTTCCCCATGAAACTTTATCGCCATTTCTCAGGAAGTACTGCATGGATGTTTGTCAAATTTAGTACACAGGTTCCCCTTGTGGTCTAGTTGTGCAAGATACCTTTTTCTGGTCCGATTCCAAAATCCAATATGGCCACCAGGCGACCATCTTGGATTTCCCCATGAAAATTTATTGCTAATTATCAGAAACTACTGCAGGGATCTTTCTCAAATTTGGTGCACAGGTTCCCCTTGGGATCTAGTTGTGCAAGATACCTTTTTCGGTCCGATTCGAAAATCCAATTTAGCCACCAGGCGACCATCTTGGATTTCCCCATGAAACTTTATCGTGATTTCTCAGGAAGTACTGCATGCATCTTTCTCAAATTTGGTACACAGGTTCCCCTTGTGGTCCAGTTGTGCAAGATACCTTTTTTGGTCCGATTCGAAAATCCAATATGGCCCCCAGGTGGCCATCTTGAATTTCCCCTTGAAACATTATCGTGAATTCTCAGGAACTACTTCATGGATCTTTCTGAAATTTGGTACACAGGTTCCACATGGGGCCTAGTTGTGCAAGATACCTTTTCTGGTCTGAATCGAAAATCCAAGTTACACTTATTAATGCGATATTTCCAAGAGTCGGCAGATCAAATGGTGAGGCATATTCAATATATTGACTATAGAGGATAGCCATACCTTCACCTTCTGTATCAAGTTTAAATATTCCGAATTAAAATGTAGTTCTTCAAATTTTAAATCAGTTTACTTTAGTCCATGCTATTGCAAGTGAACTGCCCCACCATTTCATCTGCCGACGGGTCGGCTACACGAAGGGACGCCACTCTTGTGACACAACGTCACAACTCGACAACTGTAGACTACTGCGTGTTTTGATCCAAGGGAGATAATCAGGATTCAGACACTTTCAAAGTTTCAACATTACTGCACGGACTGGATCCCTTCAGTATTAAGTTTTGTACCATCTTACTATTTTCGAGCATGGTATCTTAAAAAGAGATATCTCAAAGTAGCCCAGTAAACAGAACAGAATTAGCATTCGTTCCTAATTATAAAATCTGAAGTATGTTTCATAGCTCATGCCAAAGAGATTTGTCTTCGCTTCCAGTACCCAATGATGACACGTGCAAAAAAAAAAAATACTACAAAACAAACACGAAGGATTGTCCGGACATCCACTTTCAGACTAAATTTGCTCATTTGACTTGTACTAGAACCACCGACATCAAGTACAGCTTCTAGAAATCTTGAAACTCCTGAAACTTAGAAAGATAATATATTGGTGTTTTCCAGTGTCCGTTTTTCAATCTTTTTCGCTCAAATTCGAAATTCTGCAAACAAAATTACAAGTCAATCAATTTTTCTCAGCAACAATGGACAAAAAGATCCTCTTGTCATTAGCTTACAATTATTGGACAATGGTGGGCATCAAGATCCTTCAGGATCTCTCGTTTTTTCAATGATTTTAGGGTGATCAAAATTATCAGAACAGTCAACTGAATTTTGTCTCCAAATTTAGGGGTGATTGATTTTTGATATTTAAGGGGATTGAATTATTAGAGGGATTACCACAGTCACATGAAATAATCAAAGAAAGAATGTGAAGCTTATTGTTACAACATTTACATGTACATTTATTTAAATGAAAGTGTAGATAATAATTATACAATTCTTTAACCTAAAACATCAGTGTTGAGAGGGTGGAGATGATTGTCCCCGAGTGATGTATCTACAAGACTTTCAGAATAAGCAGGTAGAGAAGAAGACTCTAGAAATGATAAACTATGATCCCATGCAGATATATATGCCCATTTGTCATCTATGACAAACTTGTCTGACTTTAATATTCATGAAATTATCAAGCTAAAATTACCTTCTTCGCTTCGATTTCTAGACAGTTATTTCCCCCTAAACGATGAGTATACAAGGTTTTAAAGGTGAAATGCAAAGATTTTAAAGCTGGTATATTGAAGTTACATTTGTGAAAGTATGAAAGTTGACTAGTCTTGCCAGTATAATGTCCCGATGTTCTGTGCACAATCAGAGACCAGTGACACGGACTTACTCAGCCTGTCTGTTTTAATTCATCAGTTTTAATTTATCAATAAACAAAGTAAAAAGAAATTCCACAAAATAATTATTGTTCAACTAGGTTCAACCGGATGATGATACTGAGCCAAGACTTTATAACCTTCACATTTCACCTTTAACTTCAAGAATTTGAGTGGGATGGCAGATGAAACAGAAACAGAGTTGCAAAAGTAACTGTCACAACATTAGTTTTTATTAGCTGAGACACCCTTATCTGACTCTAAAACAGTCATCTCCGACTCTATAAATCAGATATTGTGGTTTATGTCTGACTGATTGTTGCATCATGATCATGTTAAAGTGGAGCCATATTGGCTGCAGATGAGTAACTGTGCTCTTTCATATGCCAGTGAAGGGTTCACTGTGGAAGGATATGCTGCAGAGGTCTTGTGTTGTTGAAAAACCAAGATTAAATTTGATTGCAAATGCAGTAGATGCGACTTCAAGCCATTGTCCTGGAATGAACCTTGAATGACATGTACACATGTATAATAAAGGTGACATGGCGTTGGATTTACTCTAATGCCAATGATTTCAAACAAAGGGTTCATACTCCAAGTAAGAATCACGAGACAGCGAAGTCTGAGGACAACAATGTGTCTAGACTTGTGCCTTCTCAGCGACACAAAGACTCGGACAATAGTTACCTACATGAAGTATCTACCAAACAAAGCGTTGTGCTGTACTTGTGTTCATGGTGTATATACCCCTACGTTAAAGTGCAATTTTTTCCCCAACAACTCTTCAATGTATAAATGATATTGAATATCTGTTATTCACCAGCTATTTCAGCATTTAGAATGAACCGTCACAAATCACATCCCAATATTCATTTATTCATTTAGGGCATTGCTACTGTATATGAACTGAACTGTCATGACTCAACACTCCAGTACAGATCATAGCTTATAGTGTATATCATCTTTACATATGTACAGTTTAAGCCTGAATGCTTATTCGATAGCTACAGGCCAAAGTTGGGTCTATCCGTCATGTATGATACGTCAATCCCTTACAACATGGGGACTACGTGTGGGGAACCATGTGGGGAACCATTCAACCAAGTATTGAAAAGGAGCAAGTATATTGCACGCAAACTGTACCCGATTGACGGTATCTTACATGACGGACCTACCCAAAGTTGTCACCACCAGATCCAAAGACATGAACATATGGTTACAGCTCATAAAACACACTCTTCTTCAGATGTATGGAATTAACACAGTTGTTGTAGTCTTTATCCTTGAACACCCAGTCATTCAGCAGGAACGGATCCCTCCTATTAGACAGCTGTTCCTCTCTCCAAGTTCTGTTTGATTTCTGCTGTGTATGGTCCGTAGAAACGTTCTAGTTTCTTGTTGAACTTCATGTTTCTCTCGTTAATGTAATCAATGTCAGCATCCTCGTCAAACGTCCTGCGACGACTGTACTTGGATCGTTTGTCAATCCTACAAACGGGAGAGAAAGGAAGGGTTAAAACCATGATTGTTCACTGTCATCACTCTCTCATCAACCAGATAAATTATAGTGTTTACTCATGTCAAATGGAAACTGCAATTCCTAAAAAAGTTCAAAAAATTATTTGCATTACTTTCATTTCTGATTACTCTTCTGAATAATGTTTATTTCTTGTCTGTTATAAATGCAATTTTTAATACGAGTGTTGGTCCAAGAATGAGAACGGGGCAATCCTCAGCTTACATGCATCCCGGTAATATATATGTGATCAATTCATGTGATATAAAGGACTCAGTATAGTACATACTGTTTCTCCAGATCTTCCACCATCTTGTCGACTGCCTCCTCTGGATCTTTACGTAGCTGAAGTCCTAATGTATCCACAGTTGGGTAGAACGCCTCACCACTGTAGTGGACAAAAATAATACAGTCAAGTCTCTAATAGTTCCATCACTTCACACCACAAGAAAGTGCCATTCATTTCACATTGGAGATTTAATGATATTGGAAGGTCTTTACTCAATAAAACCACCAAGAAATTGCTTTGCAAATAATGTGAATTTCTTATTTTAAACTTGAGATAGGGGCAATTTATCAAATACATTAATAACAAGCTACACATTTGAAAATACAAGTCATCTGACTCCAGACATTTCAGACAGCATGGAACATGTACATAACATCTGCTATGGTGCTACATCTATACTGAAGCCTTTAGAAAAACACAAAAACTAGAAAAAAAAGATGAGAGGCTTTGCCCAGTCCAAATATATCCATCTTTCCTGGCAAACTGATACAGTAGTTAAATACACTTTGCAAAAAAACAACAATGTTCTTTGAGAGATTTGAAGGTTGGCCTTCAACAACACTATTTCCTGCAAATAAAACAAAACCTCAACTCTTTGACTCAATCTTCAAGAACATTATTTTGAAAAAAACTTTGAGAGAGAAATTTGTTACAAAGAAAAAAATCATCATTTGTGAGCTGTGAATGATAAGACGGATTGATAGGCACTGCTGCGTTACCTTAATATCACTGCAGCAGTGCCTGTGAAGGTAACACAGCAGTGCCTGTGAAGGTAACACAGCAGTGCCTGTGAAGGTAACGCAGCAGTGCCTGTGAAGGTAACACAGCAGTGCCTGTGAAGGTAACGCAGCAGTGCCTGTGAAGGTAACGCAGCAGTGCCTGTGAAGGTAACGCAGCAGTGCCTGTGAAGGTAACGCAGCAGTGCCTGTGAAGGTAACGCAGCAGTGCCTGTGAAGGTAACGCAGCAGTGCCTGTGAAGGTAACACATCAGTGCCTGTGAAGGTACATGTAACACAGCAGTGCCTGTGAAGGTACATGTAACACAGCAGTGCCTGTGAAGGTACATGTAACACAGCAGTGCCTGTGAAGGTACATGTAACACAGCAGTGCCTGTGAAGGTACATGTAACACAGCAGAGCCTGTGAAGGTACATGTAACACAGCAGTGCCTGTGAAGGTAACACAGCAGTGCCTGTGGAGGTAACACAGCAGTGCCTGGGAAGGTACATGTAACACAGCAGTGCCTGTGAAGGTAACACAGCAGTGCCTGTGAAGGTAACACAGCAGTGCCTGTGAAGGTAACACAGCAGTGCCTGTGAAGGTACATGTAACACAGCAGTGCCTGTGAAGGTAACACAGCAGTGCCTGTGAAGGTAACACAGCAGTGCCTGTGAAGGTACATGTAACACAGCAGTGCCTGTGAAGGTAACACAGCAGTGCCTGTGAAGGTACATGTAACACAGCAGTGCCTGTGAAGGTAACACAGCAGTGCCTGTGAAGGTAACCCAGCAGTGCCTGTGAAGGTAACACAGCAGTGCCTGTGAAGGTACATGTAACACAGCAGTGCCTGTGAAGGTAACACAGCAGTGCCT
>JAVTVY010026003.1:0-11557 GCA_036873755.1 Hanleya hanleyi
TGTATGTATCCACATTTTTGGAAAACCAAGTTTTTGGTGATTTTTAAAATGTGGATACACGTGCTGTGTTTGTATCCACAAAACCCCGCCAAATTACTGTTACGCCGACAACTTGTATAATTTTCACTCATATGGAACAGACGCTGTCAACGAAAAACTAGCATGCTCCATGCAAATCTTACGACGTCAAACGACCGGAACTCACCCAGCAGGTCATGTGATCGACACATGAGAAAGAGGCGAATAGCCTGACTGATCACCGCAGATAAACCCGGCGACGTAATGTCAGCCTGACTAGTGTACGTGTTGTTGTTGTCTGACAAGTCGAAATCCGACGAAGGATTTATTCGGCAACTTGAACTACTGAACTGACAAATACTTTTGATAAAAATACTCCTGTATTAAAGTCGATAATTCCGTATTCGCTTCAAATTTAGGAAAAATCGTATAAAGCTTTGAAGCATATGTTGACTGTCAGCTATCCGCACATTTCCCTTTTCTATTCGCCAGGCAGCTAGTTTTGCCGAATATATGCATATTTTAGATATATTCAAAACTATATTTTATTCATCAGCACAGTGGCTATTAAGATTTTCATCACTTTTCTCCCTGACAGCTACAAAAATCTTGTCTTTCAAAACGCAATTTTGTCATGCGGTACTGAACCGTATGCACAGCATGCTAAGTCGGCAGCCAGTCTATTCGTGAGACGTCTTCTCATCGAAGCAAGGCCAACGCCGTTGCTCTGCAGGGTCAAAGTTTGCGGAGTTGAACTTCCTATTTCCGGGAACTACGGGGAGACTCTATCCTTGTTTATAATCCCCATAATTAATGCAGGGATCACAACATGTTATAAGCCTCACTGATTCCAGCCAGGAAAATAAGAATGTCTTTTGTTCTAGGCCAAGCGTTCATCAGAGTACCGAATATATAACTGTTCAGAGGTCAACATTTCTCTCCTGCCTCGCACCACGTGGCGCTATTGGCATGCTTATACAGATTACAATCAGTACATTTGGTAGACATCATTTGTTTACCTTTGCCGGTTTCTAAGCCATTCTGTCAGCCATTCAACTGTATTCACAGGCATATAACTTTGCATCCATTCATTTATTTGTCGTAAATTGAAATCCTTCCAATTGTATTTTTTGTCACTAACAACATTACGCCAAAAAATCGGGGAAATAATATTTTGGTTAACTATGGTATATTGTACCATGGTTGTTATGTACCATGCTATTACTATTGTTCAAAGTGGTTAACCATGGTATATTGAATCATGGTTCATCTGTACCATGGTATTACGATAGTTGAACAGAGTAACCATGGTACATCTGTACCATGGTATTACCATGGTAGTACCATGCTAACCATATAAACCATATGTACCATGTTATTACCATGACAATCGTGGTATTACCGTGGTTACCATGGTTCAATCTGTTGTAAACCATGGTATTTTTTATAAGGATTGCATTTTTCTTAACTTGAAATTTGAAATTTTGAAATTGAAGTAAATTCAAATATCAATTTGTAGTTGGTAACATTCTTATTGGCGTAAACCAAAACGGCAAGCCTGCCGGGTTTCACATAACCCTTGTTTTTTTTTTTCAATGTTGGAATTTTAACACCATTCTCTTAACACCGTTTTGGCGTTAAACTGGTGTCGAAACACCTCCTTTTCTTAACACTGTTTTTTGGTGTTGAACTGATCTAACACCAATTTTCAGTGTTAGATTTTCAACACCATTCTTTCAACACCGTTTTTTGGTGTTGAACTGGTCTCGACACCATTTTTCAGTGCTGGATTGGGTCAACACCATGTTCTCAACACCGTTTTTTGGTGTTGAACTGGCCTCAACACCACATTTTGGTGTTGAATTATGTCAACACCATTTCTCAACACCACTTATTGGTGTTGAACTGACCTCAACACTAAAAAATGGTGTTGGGCCAACACCGTTTTTCTGGCTGTGCAGGCTTTGCAATGCTTTGTTTTGATTTCGCATCGTGACTTCGCGCTTCGCATCGTGACTTCGCGCTTCGCATCGTGGCTTCGCGACTTCGCATCCTGCCTTCGTGTGATTCATAACACAATACAGCGATGTCCCTTCTCGGCCATCATAAAACTGACACTCGAACTGCGCACGTCATATTTATGCTGTCGTTGTTGTCACCAGCCCAAATTCGAACTCTGTGAGCATCCTATTCTAGCACCCATTCATTCACAAACTATATAAATATATCTGCAAAGAAAACTGGGCAATAAAATGAAGGATCTGACACAATTTAGACATACCGTCCAGTGTTTCCCCAAACACGATTTAGACATACCGTTCAGTGTTTCCCCAAAACAATAACACGTGTTGATCCCGTCACCAGTTTCTACAGCATTGTATTTCAATTAATCTCACTCGCCAAAGAGGGCGCACGAACGGACTATTCTTCGTACCATTTGATAATTCTTGAGGCTCTATACGATGCACTTGATATGGCGAGACTGCTCCAGGCCCGCCCATGTTGACAGTATACTGCGCCAAGGGGGAAATGCGGCTGTTGCTGTCGCGGTTGGAGAGGGTCACCACTATTTGTGCAAACCGAAATGGCAAATTCCTAAATGCGGAGAAACAAATTGAAAGCCCTTATTGCGACTGTCTGTTAGAAGTCGCTGTCGGAAAGCTAAATTCATAGCGCACTCGAAGTGTACCATGTAGGGCCTCAATGATCATGAAATAGAATGAATAGTCCCTTCGTGTCCTCCCTTTGACGAGGAATGTAAATTGAGATACAATGCTGGAGAAGCCTGTGACGGGATAAACACGTTTCTTTGTTTTGAGCATGGAGGTTACATGTTTTGAGGAAGAACCTACTGGTATGTCTGAATATTGTATGAATAGTCAGATCCTTCGTT
The DNA here is from genome assembly GCA_036873755.1 of Hanleya hanleyi. Classification (NCBI taxonomy): domain Eukaryota; kingdom Metazoa; phylum Mollusca; class Polyplacophora; order Lepidopleurida; family Hanleyidae; genus Hanleya; species Hanleya hanleyi. The sequence continues at coordinate 2,912 of JAVTVY010026003.1, forward strand.
TTATTACCCAGTGTTTTTTCAGCTGCAATATATATATATATACATCGAAGCAGGAAATTCACAACACTGTCCAAATGGTTGGTACGTTATATATTTACAGATACTAGACGTTTCGGCAAAAGTTACATGTTGCCTTCTACAGTAGCAAATGGTCTTGAGTCACAAACTCGAGTTCCTTTTATTGCCAGTAATGGATTAAAACAGTTCACTAAAAACACTAAAAACAGTTCATGATAGAAGCTAGAGTCTATATGGGACAAACAACTAGGACTGAATACAGCGACGCTAACTACAATAAAGCCGCTAAATAAATTATTCTAATCACACTGGCTGGTCATTGTTTTTTTCCGGTTCTGTCCCGTACGTCTCGCTTGTTGATTCCTTGGGGATAAAAACTACGAAGTTCGTACTGCCAAAACAGTTCCCGTGCTTCCCTGCTTGTTTTGTTTTTATTTTTGACAATTTCAATGGCCTGTAGGGTTAGATTGTCATAACCACAGCCACTATCGTGAAAATTTCTAGAAGAGTATCCCCTCTGCGGATCTCAGCGCGGTGACCGGCGTGTCGGGTTTTGAGCTTATTACCGGTCTCTCCGACATACTGGAGTTTGCACTTTTTACAAGTTATGAGATAAATGACATTTTCGGAAACACAAGTAACATTTTCACGAATGACATATTTCCGACCAGTGACAGAACTGACAAAGCATGTATCTTCTTTAAGAGCCTGGCACGTCACACAACGGGAAGAGTGCTGTTTGAAACAGCCCGAAACGTTGCTATCAGTAGGCTGTAAATTAACTGGTTTAACTTTAGCCTTGACGAGTAGCTTTTTGAGACTGGGTGGCTGCCGAAAAACGACTTTTGGCGCATTCGGTAAAAGTTTCTTAAATTTAGGCGACAGGTGCAAAACTGATAGATGTTTTTCAATAATTTTACTTAAAGGTGGAAGGAATGGATTTCTGGTAACCACAAGTGGCGCTTTGAAATCTTGCCGTGATTTTGGATGTGAATCACGATGATTGATTACCTGGCCTCTGGTTTGGTTTTTCGCTTCAGAGATCTGTTTTTTGACTATAGTAGGTGGATAACCTCTATCGATCAACTTGGTTTCCAAATCAGTAAGATGTCTATCTGCGTCTGCCTGTGAGGAGCAAATACGTTCAATACGCAGAGCCTGGCTGAAAGGAATACTGTTTTTACAATGCGGGGGGTGGTATGAATCATACCGGAGATACATTTGCTGATTAGTTGGTTTGACGAATAAATCACTTTTGATTGATCCATGTTTTAGGTACAAGGTCGTGTCTAAAAAATTAAGACTGGTATCACTGTACTCATAGGTAAACTCAAGTACCCCTGGATATAAACCATTAAGGAACTCCATGAATTTCTTGAAAGCTGGGTTACCATGTTCCCATAAACCCCATACTTCATCGATATATCTAAGCCAGACTTTTGGTACACAGGACATTCTTTCTCCATTCTTATTTCAACTTCACCCATGCCGAGGCATGCCTACGCTGGAGACATTTTAGAGCCGATACACGTACCGTGAATTTGACTATAAATGTTTGATTTGAATTCAAAACTGTTGGCCTCCAGACATATTTTAACGCACTCAACTAGATTATCAGTGGAGGGTTGGAGATTAACTCCTGACCTCCCATCTAAGGCTCTCTTAACACCTTTAATACCTAGATGCTGAGGCATACTAGGGTACATAGCCTTTAAGTCTATGGAAAACATGGCTGTTTCTGGAGGGAGATTACCTTGGTTGTTATATCTATAACAGTCTATATATATATATATAAATATTGTGTGTGCGAATGAACGTCTGAATTTCGGCTGGTGACAACAACAACAGCATAAATATGATGTGGACTGTTCGAGTGTCAGTTCAGACTGGCAAGGTTCTCGTTCGACTCCGGCTTTATATATGCGGTGGAGGCAACTGTACTCGAATGAGAAGTTGGCAGTATGACGTCGTAAACTCGGTTCTTTCATGTGGATTAGTTCCGGCGGGTATTATTCAACGGGGCTATAATCTGTGTGAAATTTTGTTTTCGCTACCATTCGTGCATTAAATAATGTCGTGCCAGCTTTAATGTGAACATTTCGACAAATAGTGGCGCTGCTTATGGGGAATTCCACTTTATTACACAATGGTTGTACGCATTATCAAATTTTGGTAAAATATTGTATCGACTACTAGCAATTGTATATTGTGCAATGTTTATAAAAGCCTCCTACATTTTGCTGAGATTGGAAACTCCAATTTGGCAAACTCAGCACAAAATAGTCTAAATACGTTTGGTTAAGGGCATGTGTGGATATTTCATAATTCAGCAGACGGCAAGAAAATTATGGCAGGAGTTTCAAGTCAGAGTATAAATGAATTTTTCTTACAACGTGGTTTGCAGGTCTAAATCCTCCAAATTATGTATCTCTAGATATTTCGAAAAAGATATATATATGGAACCATATCTAACAAAAGTTTTGAACACTAAGCCCAGATCGGCACTTACTAGGCTAAGAAAATCCGCATATCGACTAAAATAGAAACTGGAAAGCATGGAAGCAACATATCGGATAGAAAAGGCCGTACATGCGAGAAATGTGATATGAATGTAGTAGAAGATGAATATCATTTTATGTAAGTGTGCCTGGTATAATAATTTAAGACGGCAATACTTAAAGCAACATTATTATGAAAAACCAAGTGTGTTTAAATTGGTAACACTCTTTTTCTTCCAACAATCAGCAAGGTTTTCTGGGAAAACTGGCGAAATATATATTTGAGGCAATGCTGATAAGAGACGCATAATCGTCCCTTTTCAGATATAACCAGTATTGTAAGAATGCAAGTTAATTATCTAGTGTAAATTGTTTTAATACACACGTACGACGTACGACAACCATTTGTATATGAATATTGAGACGAGAGGCATAATTCTGCCTAAGTCAAATAAAGAAATTGAATAGAATATATAATATCATTTTATTTTACCGATAATACAATTTTAAGCACTTTAAAGCGTCATGTAACAAATTATCATGTAGATAAATAGGCAACAACATTCTCAAACTCTGTGACAACAATATTCTTATACCACTGGTGGCAATTATATAATTATTGTGATATAAAGAGAGAGAGAGAGAGCAGAGTTTGAAAAGAGTGTCATTCACAGGAGGGTTTAAAATGTATACTGACGTGTTATGGCATATTTCAACAAGGTCTATGGAAACTTTAGTCTTCGAAATGTATTCATCGATTCAATTGTTTTTTTAACTGTTGGCTTCCACAATTAAGCCTCACAACACCAATAAAACTTATGTCGTTTTCATCACGAAACGCGTTGTTATTGGGTCTGAAATTGGGTCTAATAACTATCAAACTTGGAACAATACCTTTCCTGAGTATAACGTCCATGTTTGTGAATCAACCACTGGAGGAAATTATACCTCCTGGCCAACCTCAGCGGGGTTTATTTTGGATTTAACCCCACGATACGAGGAAACAATGAAACGATTACTGATTGTGTATTCGGTTGGAAAACTAAACATATGTCAACCAGATTTTAATTGCTCCATTGACCCGGCCTTCTATTAGAATCAGTAGCGACAACTAGCGGAGGGAAACGCTCACTTTACAGTCGAAAGCTGTGTATGATTGTATATCGTGATATGTCATTCATATGCTCATATGCTAAAAGTTCTATAAATTATTAAACGGAGATGATGTAGAGGAGGTCGGTTTGAAACCCATATACAAGATAATCCATAAAAGAATATATGGATATTAATAGTTGTGACGTTGTTCGTACAAAATTGAGGGAAAACGTTAAAACTTCCCTGCGCTAAAGCGACCGAGAATGCGAGGCATAACATGCTTTAGAGAAATCATCCTTGAAATACCTGATATAAATAGAAAGCAAAGCAAGACACCGTACAATTTTGCAGCTATTTTTTTTCTTTTCCTGCTCGGCACAAAACATAACCATTCATTTAAATTGTCATCATTGATGCGATGATCATTAGGGTGCATATAACTAACAGGGAGTAAAACCGCCAAATCAGTCCTGCCTAAAAGCACATGAATAAGTTTTTGAGGGCATTAGTCTTGACAAAAGTATTGACCAAACACCGGATACAGTTCTCAGCCATCTTAACGGAAATTTCAGAGATGGACGATCTCTAAACGAAGTGAAACGTTTTCACATTCGTGTCATATTCTGGGAATGAAGCTTTCTCTCGTTTAATTGTTTGCATTTATATCTCGTGTTACGTTCCTCATCTACATATTCCTAACATTGATAAAGCTAATCCATCATCAGTGAAACCAAGCCAGGATTGTTTTGGACAGCTACATCACTTTTTCATATTACCCTTAATTGTTTATAATACTGTTCGCCACATATTTCCCGCGATGACCTGCCGACAATGTTCATTTGATAACACGTATAGCAGGAACGTAAATCAAGTTCTGGAATCGTACAGGATCTCACTCGGATCATATGTCAACCATACGACAATATAAAGTGGCACGAAGCACTTACATGTATGTTATGTATGTCTGCTGAATCGAATTTGCTAGAGGGATTTGTCCTGCTCTTCAGGCTCTCCCTAAAGCACTTTGTTACTGAGATGCTCATATTTCAACGCTTTATATCAAGCTCAGAAAGGACGTCTTCACCGTCTACATTTCCGGCAATAGACATTCGAAACTAATTATCCAGTGCTTGGAAAAACCTCTAAGCCAAAGTGATGATTCCGCTTTCTTTGTCAGCTCCATGATTTACTTTGAGTTGATACGGTTTGTTGCATAAAAACATCATTTGTTCTCCTACATCATCATGGCTTGGGAATCGACAGTCTCCATTATTGCGGAGAGATGTCAGATACATGTACTTTTTGCATACTTTTCGGTCTCGAACACCTTCATAAAATATACATCCAGATCGTAAAAGTCATATAAATAAGAATGTCTTTCGCGTCATTTAACACTACAGAAAATTGTATATTCAACATGTATGTTAAATGTATGGTGCAGGTATGTGAGAGTCCGAAATTTGCATTCATTTATAATACATTTCCGATATGGTGTAATTAGATATTTATAATAATTTAACTGTACAGTGCAGCTTGGAGAGTCCCTAATTTCACCTATATGACATAACCATGTGGAATGTTTCGGGTGTAAATTGATTTGATTGGTTGCAAATAGGGGATGATCCGCCGTATTGAATATATAGTTTTACTTACATTTGATACCCTGGTGAACGGTCGCATTCACAGACATTTGACTGGTAGGTTGAGAAAAATTAAATGATTGGATTCACTTAACATTTGAATACCATACTGAGCATGTTGAGTATGTTCTAGTTTAGTTATATTTAACCCGTGTGATGAAGGATTTTATATAGTCGGATTTAAAATAAATTCCAGTCCGTTCGTATATAAGCAAATAAAAATGTTTGCCATAGCTTCACCATACAGTGGCCAGGTCATTGGCTTATGGACATGATGTATGTAACCACCTTGTGATATATGCTTGTACATACGAGTCTTCCTTATACGTGTAATGTACGGTGAAATCAATGGTTTTTATCTACATTTCACATGGATTATTAAATCTGTATATTTCTGAAACATTTCCTATATGCATGACGAGTTGGTAAAATTGAACAAAACACGCATGAAATTGCTAGGTTTCATGTAATGACATTTTCGTATTTCATTATATTTGCAACGTGCACTACATAGATGTTATATATGACTATTTGCATATGTTACACACGGTTATGATAAATGGATATTTGATAATATTTCCTAGACTATAGAAAGGTGTGCAAATTGCAGGATTTGAAACCAATGAAAGGTGCTCGCACATGCGGATGATCACACGTTTAATAGCATATGCAAATCTATTTGCATATAATTTTCTAGGATGGTCATTCGAATCTTGTCGGTTTCATGAACATATATCAATATAAATACTGTGAAACACATGCATCTCTAAATGTTTGTTCATGATATGTTTGACATTTTATTGTATATAGGCCAGGGGCGAAGCAGTTAATATTATTTTATTTTTGTTTCAGCATTTTTTGTCGGGGCGCAAAATTGGATAACCGATATATAGCCATGCGTCTGGTTCCTTCATGTCATGATGACCCAGCTTCGTAGGCGGGCACTACCGGTCTTCCTGCAAACTTCCATCCGCCGTTGAAAACCAGATCTACGGAAAATAGATCTACAATAGTCGCTCCCGATCTTGGCGATAGAGAGCGTACTCTCAGATCTGGTGTTAATCATAATTGTAAAATCCGTCAACTACGCAGAAGAAATCTATCCATCTCCGTCCTCTCCATACATCCAGTCGGTTAGAGACTTGTGTCAAATCAAAGCGGAAAACGATGCGTGGCTGGTGATTCTTCTCGGCGCTTCTATTAGAAGAATGATAATTCCTCCATACTATGGTCCCCTCGCGTTCTGTCGCTCAAATCCACTCAGGAAACGAAGTGCTGTAACCCAAATGTCTTCACCTTGATAGGTAGCCCGTAATGTAACGGTTGCGCTGCAGCGACCCGGCTATAAATGACAGACGCGCGGACCTCAGGAAAGACCAGCATAAATGTTCGACAGCTCTCTTGGCGACTGGTCCTATTTGTGCTTCTTCCGACGTACATTTTCCGTTCTAAAAGTCGACTGTTTTAGTTCATCGTGCCCGATGTCTACATGATGATGCGTCCATATTTCGTCAAACATATGCATATAAAAAAATCTACCAAAAGACTCCCGATCGTCTCGTATCATGTAAATAGGCGTCAAACTGGACGATTTCATTTCTGTTTTCGACATATTTTTACATACTAAGTGACATGGTGAGAGCGAATGTGGATTTTTTTTCATGTTCAAATTTGAGTGGACAGATGGATAAACCCCTGTAGTGATATTCAGCACTATTGATATGAAAATTGACAGCTTTAAAGTCGGAAAATCTATCGAAAATGAAACACAATATGCCTTGCTTTCGGCGCGTCGAGGGCGGCATGCAATCTTGAATCCAACCTTCGAACAGCCTTGTCTCCCATTATGCCAGGGCCGTAGCTTAAATTGTATGGAATTTGTCTTGAATCATCAGCCGCACTTATCTTCAATCCGATCACCATCCCACCATTAATACACAGCGTATAAGTACCGATCTGCCTTCCCCGATATCCCAAGTTCACTTCGGGCACATGATGACTATGGCAAAGATATATTTAAAACTATCACCCCAAAGACATCGAGAGAGATTAGAAAAGACATGTAACTGTTGGTCGACTGCCATTTTGTCCTGGTATACCAGGTCCGAGAAGAGAATCGCCGCGCACACACTTCCCCTGGCTAACATTTTCCCTTCGGACATTTCCCGTCATGGACTGTTTACTTTCCCTGTATTTGATTTTACCAGTATGAGCATAGTTTTCTTTTCTTTTTTTGTGTTTTTTTTTACTTCTTAAAATATGTATTTTCAACAAAACTTTATTTTTATTCATTACAAAAATGTTCATATTTTACACATAAATGTGGAAGAAAGTCTGTATGCCGAAGTTAATGTCTGTTTTGTCGCCTGATTATTTATCTTTGTATGTAATTTCTGAGAGGGCACGTAAGTTGATTAGAACTTGTCCCCAATCCTATTGCTATTATTGAGGTAATCAAATATGTTTAAACTAAGAAAGTCTAATGCTAAATTTCGAAATATACTATCAGAATGCAGTGGCCAATTTCCCCAGTCGCCCTATGATAAGGTATTGTGCAGTGTCAATGTTTTACTTATTTTGAAAAGATTTTTTCTAAATTAATTAAATTAATTTTGTTTTGTTGCCGGCTGGTGCTTTTCCCCCGAATAATATGAAAATTAACTGTTTAGGTTTTACTGTATTCTGTTAAACATGATCAACACAATCTGGATGTATCTGTATTAAATCATGGTTAAACTAGCATTTAATTGCCCCGGTATTTCTGGGTTGAGCCAAAGTAAAGGACTAGGTTATTATGTAATCTTCATTCAGTCTTCGAATGTGTATACTTGATGTTTGTTTATGGGGATTAGTCATGTTTATGGAGGATTAGTTCAGTTGGCAATTATTAGATTTTGTCATTCTTATCTCAGCTGAGAATATGCTGGAACAAAATAATCTCAAAATAAATATCTCCCGACCAGGGCCAAAAGGAGATACATGGGGATGGGTTCATGTTCTCAAATGTTGGTGTTATAGAAATACGCCGGGGTTGAATTCAGGTGTTCTATCTGTGATGATTTTGTCCCCCCCGGAACCAAACCTCCAAAAATTTTGTCCCCCCCTGAGTTTGAAAATTTTAGTGCCTCCCCCTCCCCCTGATTCCCCCGATCCACCCCCCTGGTAAAAATGAACAGTCCCTTAGCATATTTTTACAAGGTTCACGATTGTTTTGAATCCCCAGAACATTCCAGTAAACTACTGACTGTATGTTAATTGATAGACGCGGGGACCTCAGTGAAGATCATCATCATCTTTCTATTTAAATCCACTCATGACTAAAGAGTAAGATTCCTATTCAACAAGTCACTGGTGCTTTCAAATATTTGCAATATAATTACCGTGTATCATTTCGA
>JAVTVY010026004.1:0-10925 GCA_036873755.1 Hanleya hanleyi
ATTTGAGAAAGATCCATGCGGTAGGTCCTGAGAAATCGCAATAACAATGTTTCATGGGGAAAGCCAAGATGGCCACCTGATGGCCATATTGTATTTTTCAATCAGAACACAAATGGTATCTTGCACAGCTAGACCCCAAGGGCAACCTCTGTACCAAATTTGAGAAAGATCCATGCAGTAGTTCCTGAGAAATCATGCTAATGTTTCATCTGGAAATCCAAGATGGCCGCCTGGTGGCCATATTGGATTTTTCAATCAGACCACAAATTGTATCTTGCACAACTAGACACCAAGGGGAACCTCTGTACCAAATTTGAGAAAGAACGATGCAGTAGTTCCTGAGAAATCGTGATAACAATGTTTCACTTGGAAATCCAAGATGGCCGCCTGGTGGCCATATTGGATTTCTGAATCAGACCACAAAAGTATCTTGCACAACTAGACCCCAAGGGGAACCTGTGCATCAAATTTGAGAAAGATCCATGCAGTACTTCCTGATAAATCACGACAAGAAGTTTCATAGGAAAATTCAAGATGGCCGTCTGGTGGCCATATTGGATGTTCGAATCAGAGCAGAATAGGTATCTTGCACAGCTGGACCCCAAGGGCAACCTCTGTACCAACTTTGAGAAAGATCCATGCAGTAGTTCCTGAGAAATCACGATAACAATGTTTCATCTGGAAATCCAAGATGGCCGCCTGGTGGCCATATTGGATTTCTGAATCAGACCACAAAAATATCTTGCACAACTAGAATTTCAAAGGGAAACCTGTGTATCAAATTTGAGAAAGATCCATGCAGTACTTCCTGATAAATCACGATAACGAAGTTTCATAGGGAAATCCAAGATGGCTGCCTGATGGCCATATTGGATGTTCGAATCAGAGCAGAAAAGGTATCTTGCACAACTAGACCCCAAGGGGAACCTGTGTACCAAATTTGAGGAAGATCCACGCAGGAGTTCCTGAGAAATCGCAATAACAATGTTTCATGGGAAAATCCAAGATGGCCGCCTGGTGGCCATATTGGATTTGTGAATCAGACCACAAAAGGTATCTTGCACAACTAGACCCCAAGGGGAACCTGTGTACCAAATTTGAGGAAGATCTATGCAGCAGTTCCTGAGAAATTGTGATAACAATGTTTCATCGGGAAATCCAAGACGGCCGCCTGGTGGCCATATTGGATTTTTGAATCAGACCACAAAAGGTATCTTGCACAACTAGACCCCAAGAGGAACCTGTGTACCAAATTTGAGAAAGATCCATGCAGTAGTTACCGAAAAATAATGATGACAAAATTTCACTGGCAAATTCAAGATGGCCGCCATGGCAGCCATATTTAAAATCGTATCGACACGGCATGAACAAATTCTCGTGTACTCATTGGCGGGAACATGCATGCCAAGTTTCAGCTTAATCGGCCAAGCGGTTTCAGAGAAGAAGATGTTTACGCACGACGGACGACGCACGACGGACGTGTCCGGTCAGGCCATGACATAAGCCCATCGGGCCTTCGGCCCAGATGAGCTAAAAATACAGAAATGGCAGACTAAATGGCCCTTCGTCGGTCATATATTAATTACAAGCGTTAAAATTATCCCTATATGGAGCCTCAAAATCACCTGAAATCGAGGGTCAAGAAGATGGGCATTTCCGTCATAATAAACCCCGTGTATACAGGGGATGATGATCACAACATCGATTATGGTATTTTTATTCATGGCGGCCCATTTTCTCAAGTTAATGAAGGTCCAATAGGGCGCAAAGGTAATAATAAGTGCGCCATGGAGATGTTCGAGTTACCACCAGGTAAATGTATTTGTCGTCGGCATAGCGTTGAGGGAAGGGAGACCCTATGAATCTTAGCTACCCGGACAGCCGAACGCCACAGATCCTGGTGAAAAGAGGATGCGACTGCAGGCGACTTGTACATAATATATAAGTCCAATTCAACCAAACATCATGAAGCACTTGTGGTAAGCAATGGATCGTGTATTTGCAGAAAGGGATGTTCACTCGATCCATTTGAAGCTACTGGAAGCTGCGCATAGATTAATGATAGTTCGTCTGAATTGGTCCACTATTCGAATTCCAATACAGGTAGACCGTCGACAAAAGCTCAAGAAAGACGATAATCCTTCGAAGATTCACGAACCATCAAAAGAAATACCCAAGAATTAATCTGATTCGCCAGAAGTACGGTGTTCTCTCCAAGTTTCGAACTTTTCCCCAATGCACCCACCACATGTGACCGAGACCGTACTTCAACACGAAAATACGCCTGAAGATTGATCGCATTCTCTTTTCTATGAAAACAGTAGAAGGAATACTGGTCAGAGATACTGCTGTGGTTATAGGACAATTATGATATCTCGCCGGTATTAGTGAATACTGTAGATCGCCTCTCTCTTGCGAAAATGCATAGCTTGTGCTTACATGATCTTTGTGCCAAAGGAAATTTTAAGGCTTGTTCGAAAGTGTAACGTATGCCACTCACCCTACTGAGAATAAGCTAATTCAGCGGTAAAATATTGATCTATATTATCTGCGCAAAATGTATATTACAACCCCTCTGTTTCAGGTCAGTCTTGGCCTCACTGGATGAACAAGTCTCAACATGGCGGGATTTTCCCTAACAACATTGACGCCGCGGCAGAGATGATGTCACTCTTGTTAGGTGCCATTCACCACGGGACAGGAGGCATCATACCTCTATACTTTGAGGTTATCAATGAACCGGGCAGCATTTGGCAACATTTAAACTGGGACGCCGTAGTAGACTTCCACCGAATTGTTGCTCAGAAACTCAAGGCGAAGTTTCCTCACCTAAAAGTAGGAGGACCCACAAACACAGGAGCGATAAGTGGTGCGGACAAGCACGATTTCAAGATCTGGAAAAAACTTGCAAGTTTCATGAACATGTCCCTCGACCATCTCGATTTCTTTTCGTTTCACGCTTACAACTCCTTTCATGTCCAAGGTGGATCTCATCATTTTGCTGGGATAAACGAAGCCAGGCTTGTCGCTGTCATTGATCTGATTGAAAGTTATGCCTATTACAAGAAAAGCCGTAATGTACCTCTAATCATCAGCGAATATGGTCTCGGAAAATTGTTTGGGGTGGACTCGCACACTCCCGTTGCACTTCAAGAATGGGCTTACGCCTATATGCACAATGCCCATATGTTCACTTATCTCAATTTCAGGGGTGTTATGGAGCGAGCTGTGGCGTTTCTACTGAGTAAAGCTGTTAAGCCTTCAAATATTCATGCTAGTATTTTTCACACTGCGACGTCTGAAACTCACGTAGCAAAAGCTTATCGGTTCTGGAACCATTTCAGTTTGACGCATGAATTTCTAAGGGTAGAAAGCGAGTACAATGGGGCAGAGCGAGTTGTCTCCCCATTAGCCTTAGCTGCTCCTCACACCAAGCAGATCACTGTTCTTTTACATAATTACGGAACGTCACAATCAAGAGTGAAGTTGAACTTTGATAAAAACTGGATTCACATCAGCTCAGGTCACTCGACGTGTTTGTACTTGAACTCTCAAAAAGTCCCTGTTCTGACTAATGGCGAGGAGATCCAAGTTAACGATAACTTGGTCAACGTGCCGGCTGAAAGTTCCTGTTTCTTTGCTTTTGAAACTGGACACAACTTCGGTACAGTACCCACTGTCCAGGAACATACTTACTACTCTAATGACATTGCCAGCACTATCCACAACAATGTACTTCAAACTGTTGTCAGCCTTCCTTCGCTCGGTCACATACGCTTCGTACATTTACGAGTAGGTGTCAGTCTAGGTCATGCCTCCCACACAAAGCCGACGGCAGTCCACGTCAGCGGTCACGCGGTGACGTCACACTTCATGTTATATGATTCAGACCGACAAACAGAAGAAACCTCGTGGGATGTTTACATTTATGAAGTTCCTGTGAACATCGTAAAGCAGCACGGTAACACGGTTAAACTGGACTTCCACCAAAGCTCCGGTCATGTATCCACTGTAGGGCTTGTTGTTGGCAAGTTACCAGGGGAACCTGGAGTCATTGGTTGAGCAACATTCAAAAATAAAGTAGCTCATGACTTTACAATCCTCTGTTCTTTGTATTCTTCCAAATGTCTGTGCTGAGTCAACCAGACTTCTCGAGGATATGGCATGATCCATTGTTCTTGTACATTTGTAGTATGACCAATGCATCTCGCGGAATAGACCCAAATCAGGCCAGGTCAATGGTTTAAGTTTAGCAAGGGATACATGTTTTACGTTAATATGGCCCATGGTCTTAGGGCTAATTCTCGGACAAATAGGCCAGGCATATCCTGTTCAATGATCCATAACTGAAATACAATATGTGTATCGCCATTGAACGGACACTGCTTTGGTTCAAAGATCATGGAACTTTGTCAGGATAGCTGGCTGCGGCGGTAATAGAATAGGAGGCAAAAAAGACACCCCACACGTGGGAACGTTCTGGTCTGATGACCGTCACCATGAAGCTTAGGATAAACGAAGCTATGGAATTGAAGAGATTGAACACACTTACATGAGACAGCAAGTGAGACAGCAAAAAGACATTTCACGCTCCGAGAAAACATTAATATAACATATCTACATATACCTCTACTCGTAGCTATTCAGAGGTGAGTATAAGGATTTCAGATAGGGATTCTATATATTGAGGGGGAACAGAAAGTCTAAATGACCTTCAATGCATACTTCTTTCGAAAAACTGTACATCTAGGTGTACAAGCATATATATGTAAATATCCATGGAGGGAACTTGGCCTGGCCTGGACCTATGTTTTTAGAAAAAATGTCTACTAAATGTAGCGCAAGTTCAGTCAATGACCAGGAAACAAGTGATTTCAAATAACTCATTGAATTTAATCTACTACACAAATGTTTGGTTTACAAATCGTTCACACGGTAACACAGAACAATACAAAATAGACTGCATTTGTGTACAAAAGAAGCACCTTATAGTTACAGTTTCCCTTAAATCTTTACCCTACTACAATGGTGACTAGCTAGTACGCTTTAACAACTGTTACAACTTGTGTATCACCTTCCATTGCACCTGATAAAGATACAAGTAAACAACCCTTAATATGCATATACATAGTTCTGTTATCATATCATAAGGAATGATGGTATATCATGTATACTGATTATCATCTTAATGAATGCATTTGCAGAACATATTACCGTCATTTAAATGGCACAACCCGAAGATGCGTTGCATACAAATAGACCACGACTATGTAGCCCAATTGATGGACTCATACCATTCATTGTCTACGGTCCCTTATATCTCTACTATTTAACATGTTGAACAACGTCTAGCTACTCCGTGAACTAATGGGATGTATAATCCCCGCTCCAGTTATACACAGTGTGAAACGATTCAGTATGGTAATTGACAAGACAAGATATGGACAAACATAATTATACGGGACGAGGCAACAAATGATTCGGTAGAACAGGTGTGATGCGAATCACAAACAGTGACAGGTGGCTGAATATCTACAGGTATATACTATTACATATACTCGGTTATAGGATCAATACGTACATTTAGAACTAATTCTACTGGTATAACTATCAAGAAATATGCAAATGAAATAATAATACCTATCAATATGCATGTGATATAATCTGCATATACTGGTGGTCACCCCATGTAAGTCTATCCTACCTCCTACAGCCAAGTTTGAGATATTCCTATAATCCAACTCGACAGGTTCGCTATGCAGCTATCAACCATCGATGTAAGCCCATACTAGATGTGGCCGCAACCTATCCACTATTCACTAATAAAACATGGTTCAAGTTAACTCTCAAATAGAACAACACCCGATAATGCATATTCAACAACATAATACAGTAACAATTTAATACGAACCAGATGGTACACTTTGAAGGACCAGAACTAGTAGGTATAACTGCTATATCGCATCACTGTGATATGAAATCTGGTCTTCATGAGCCGAATCGTGACATCTTATCCACGTTTGTACCATCAACCCAACTGTATCAGTGAACAATACAACCCGAGTCCGCATATTGTCAACAGCGCTCACTGTAAATACAATTTATGAACATAAAGCATGTAACCACTATATAACACAGTATTACGAGTTCTGTCATTTGGCACAACTCATCCACCATAGATTTATGACTAAAATTGTATAAATCACACCGGACATGAGTATTAATACGTAATCAGCATATAGCCTACTCTTTGGATCTAACAGTTAATACTGATGGCTTACAAGAGGTACAAATCAGTGTTATTTTCCACATAATGTGATGTCCTAACTATAATCAATCGAGAAAAACACCGTAATGAGTGGATAATGAATGATATACACATTTGAACTAGATCAAACTTATAGCCCTACCATCCTATAATGTGAAAAGTACCACACCAGTCATAATTCGGTCATCCAAGACCGCTAGATTGTCACTGAGGGTCTACACAAAGGAACCCCAATAGCAATACGTAACCTGGATGACCGAAATAACTGTTGTGACAAAGTTATCTGACTAATTATGTACTACAAAAGGAAGAACAATTATTTAACAAATGTTTCACAAGTACCTTGAAGTCATATTGCGCCTGTGAGACAAAGATGTCCCGAAATTATACTCCTCTCAGAACACCATCTCTGATCAAAAGGCACATGTTGACACACTTCCTGTTTACAGAAGAACTACCTACCAAGGGAACGAACTCCAACATAATATGACAGACTAGCATGCATCAAGAGTTATTTCCCCTGATTCAAACAAAAAGTAATTCTAACTACTGTAGGCTCACATCCACGCCCACATTCGTTTGTGTCGTCCTCGAACAAATTGTTGTTTCTCAATTACTACAGCACGTCTCTTAACGATGAGTAGACCTTGGCAACCTATACGGATTCCCATGGACTCCAGTGGTAGAACGGGTTGTCCGTCTCACACTGTGGGTTAGCGGCTCCACCTCATCATCACTGATGTTGGCAGGCCCATCAGGTCGCCTCGGCAGCATTCGCCTTGGATTTTGGAAAGACCATTCACGATAACAGTCTCCATCAGAGGAATCCGTGTCACTTTCATCTGAAGACGGAACTGATAGGGGTACCTTCGAATGTTTGATCTTCCGGTTAGCCTGCGGCATTGACTTGAAGGATGGCTGGGGGCACATCCTTAATGCCTCACGATTCACCGTTTTAGGTGGACCGAAACCATCTGCCGGCTCCACTTCGTACACATCATTGGCACCTTGTTTCTTCGAGACTTTGTACACTCGGTCACTCCAAGCATCCTGTATCTTATTCCTTCCCCGTACTCGGTTCCTTAAGTACACACGGGTGCCTATGGCGATTGGAGATTCCTTGGCCTTCTTGGCAAACAGTTTCTTCCTGGATTCTGCAGCATGCCCAAACCTCTTGTTGGCAAGCTCATATGCGTGTTGCAGCCTACCTTGATGATGCTGAACCCAATCATCAGGTCGCTGATCTGGACTGAGAACTGGAACTGATGGATTTGAACTGAAACACTACTCTATGGGGAGCTTTGCATCTCTGCCGAACATCAGGTAAAAAGGAGAATAACCGGTTACGGCGTGCGGCGTCACATTGTATGCATGAACTACCTCGTTAAGGTGCTCATGCCACCTCTTTTTCTTCTCTTGTGGTAAGGTACGCAGTAAATTGTGCAGGGTTCGGTTGAACCTTTCAACCTAGCCGTTCCCTTGCGGATGATATGCTGTTGTGCGCGACTTCGTGATGCCGTACAGTTTGCAAAGGGAAGCAATCACTTCCGATTCAAAGTTCTGACCACGGTCACTATGGATCCTTTGTGGTGCTCCATATCGAAGAAACCAATCGTTGACCAGCACTCGGGCCACTGTCTGCCGTCTGGTTTCGTGTCGCACAGGCCATACTGAACTTAGTGAAAACATCTGTGATCACGAGCACATCTTCCAATCCATTTGATGAGGCTTCCAAAAGTGTGAAATCGATCGCCAACACTTCCGAAGGTCTGCTTGCTGTTATCTGCCTCAAAGGGGTGTGTACAGGGACGTGTGGCATCTTGGACAATGCACAACGAGTACATTGTTCGACCCTGCCAAGGATAGACTTGTGAATTCCCGGCCAGTAGAAGCGCGACCTCGCAAGGCTCTCAGTACGCTCAACTCCCTGGTGACCCATACGATCGTGGACGCTATCCAGGACCTCACCTCTGAGACAATCTGGGACTACGAGTTGGAGAAGCTGCCCATGGCTTTGATCCTTAACACTTCTGTAGAGGACTCCATTCGTCAGTTGCAGTCTGTCCCATTGTTTGAGCAAAGTCAATGTTTCTGCAGACATGGTTGCTCGTTCCTCTTTGTACGGCTTCCGTTTCAGATTCAGATATCGCACAACAGTTCCAATGCAGCCATCTTTTCGCTGAAGCTCTGAGAGCTTCTCGTCTCCCAGAACTGGAACAGTAGTGGTGGCATTCACCTGTGCCACACACGGATCACTTCTGTATAGCTCTCCAGCTCTCTCTTTAACCTCCGTGGGGACCGCAGTAGATTTCACAATGATGGCCAATTCATCAGCGACGATGTGTCTGTCAAAGTTTAGCCGTGACAGAGCATCTGCATTTGCGTTGTGCCTTCCAGGGCGATATCTGATGTCAAAGTCGAAGGAAGCTAGAGCCGATGCCCAGCGTTGCTCCACGGCAGGCAGCTTGGATTTCGTCTGGAAGTAGGTGAGGGGATTATTATCAGTGAAGACTGTAAAACGAGCCCCAAGAAGGTAGTCCCTAAACTTTTCAGTCACTGCCCATTTTAGGGCAAGGAGCTCCAGTTTTTTACTGCTGTAGTTCTCCATCTGTCTTTCAGCACCTCGCAACCCACGATCTGTGAAAGAACAGTTCCGAGTCCACCATTGGATGCATCTGTTTCGACGATGAAAGACAGTGAAAAGTCAGCGAAACCCAACACAGGCGAATTTGTTAGGCATCCCTTCAGTTGGTCAAATGCACCCTGGCATGCTACAGTCCACCTTGACCCTAACAGTATTTGTCTACTTTCAGTCTTTCGGTGTGTTTCAGACTGTTCCATTCGGTTACATGCAGCCACAAGCTGATGGAGGGGTGCAGCAATCTTAGCGAATCCTTTCACGAACCGGCGATAATATCTCGCGAATCCGAGGAATGATCTGACCTCCTTTACAGTTGCGGGAACTGGCCAGTTCTCCACTGCTGATGTTTTCTCCGGATCAGTACGTATCCCATTTGCAGAGAGACGGTGTCCCAGGTAGGCAACTTCCTGTCTGAAGAAACGACACTTTTTCAACTCCAATTTCAACCCGAACTGTTGAAGTTTCTCAAAGATGACTTCAAGACGCTTTAGGTGTTCCTCGAATGTAGTCGAGTAATACAACAAATCATCAAGATACACAAGGACAGATTCGAAGAGCTGATCTCGTACAACATGATGCATCAAGCGTTGGTAAGAGGCCGGCGCATTACACAGTCCAAATGTCATGCGGTTGAATTCAAATAATCCGATGGGGGTTGTAAAAGCCGTCTTACACTTATCACTCTCCTCCACCTCGACCTGGTAGTATGCCGACTGCATGTCCATTGTGGAGAAAATCTTCGCCCCGGCCAACGCATCCATCATCTCCTCTATACGAGGGAGGGGATAAGCATCTTTTCTCGTGTTACGGTTGAGTAGAGGATAATCCACACATATGCGTAGCGCACCAGACTTCTTTCGGACCAATACGATGGGACTCGAATACTCACTAGTACTTGGTCTGATTATTCCCTTCTTTACCATCTGTCCCAGATGGTCTTTCATTTCAGCCATTTGGTTGGGTGCGATTCACCTGTGTGGTTGCTTTACTGGAACATCATCTGTTGGTATACAATGCTTTACGGCAGTCGTGTGTCCAAGGTCATTCTCGTCCTTGGCAAATATAGCCGAATATCTGGCGAAGAGAAATTTGGCCTACTTCAGCTCTTCTGGTCTACCTGCCAGACTTGATAGATCCAACCCTGCTGGCAGGCCTTGACTACCCACAGAATCTGTACATTTCTGCTGTCCCAATGGCACAGATGATCTGGCTATCTCAACTGTTTGTCTCGAAATGAATATTTCACTGCCTGAGACCTCCACATCAATGCCCTCGCTCTCGATCTCAGCCGATCTGATTGTGCCTATCCGCGTTCGTGGCTTCAAGCTGACTGGGACACGACTGAGGTTCACTACCTTAACATAAAACGCACCATATCTCGAGTCCACCAAAGTACGTGTTACTTGGAGGTTTCCTGGCAATGAAGAGGTCACTGGTTCAACTAACGCACATACTCCAGATGCCCTCCCTACAGACCATACATCAAGTTCACTTTCAGGAGGGACCACTACCTCCTGTGTGCCCGCGACACGTACAAAACCACACGATGACGGTTCCTCTAGCGGGAAGAGTCCAGCATACCTAGGGATAAATCGCAGCACATTTGTTCCAAGTAGCCCAGGGAGAGCCTGTTTCCTCTGATCGTTGGGAGAGTCTTTCATTACCAGTACTCCATGACCAGGAACTGTATATCCATCGACCTCTATGTCAATTTCTATATACCCAACATATGGGACTTCTGTGTTGTTTACTGCCCTTACTTTCAACCACTTGTTGTCTTGACTTGGGACTCCAAACCTTTCCTTTAGGTGTCTATTGAAGAAAGTTTCAGTGACTGTAGTCACCATAGAACCAGTGTCGATTAAACAGTCAACCTGGACTCCACCAAACTTTGCAGCTACAACTGGGACACCACCGACAGTACGGCCAAACCACTCTTCCCTAGTCATAGAGCTATCCTTAAAGTCTCCCTGCCCTACCGCTTCGCTCATAGCGGCAGGCCTGCTAGTTTAACGA
>JAVTVY010026005.1:0-10342 GCA_036873755.1 Hanleya hanleyi
TGATTAGAATAAACGGTTCAAAGCGAACATGGCCGAAGATGGAACTTTCTGAAATGAAGACTTCTGATTGGACAAGAATACATCTAACGGACAGGAACGAATATGACAGATGAAAATGGTGGCCTCTGATTGGACAAGTCTTCTTGAATTGTAACACCAAGTGGATAGTGGAGATAATGACCAATGTTGCGTTCTTCGTGGTTAAACTGACCACCACCTCCATCGGATGAAAGTATTCATCCATGCACTGATAGATACTCAGAATGCGCAAAAACTATCTGAGGATATGTTGCCTCAACGGTATCTTGGCCTGCCCGACGATGATTAGAATAAACGGTTCAGATGGCGCTTTCTGAAATGGAGACTTCTGATTGGACAAGAATACATCTAACGGACAGCAACGAATATGAAACATGCAAATGGTGGCCTCTGATTGGATAAGAATCTTCTTGAATTGTAAATATACCCAACGCGGCTCCCCCAGCGTGGGTGTGATGTAACATTGGGGAAAATAAAATATATGAAAAAAAACTTCTTGTTGTTGTTGTTCTCTCATGTGTCATCCTTGTTGTTGTTGTTGTTCTCTCTCTGGTCTATATCATGGCGTTATGTTAGAGTGTTAAGGTGTAACGACAGGCGTTGACGGGCATCACCGCATTTCGAAGAATTAGTGACAATTCCATGGAATATCAGAGCTTCTGAGCTATTTCACCAGAGCGTTGAAGCATTAAGAATGGTGTTGGTGGGCGTTGCTACAAGATGACACCTCACACGGTCCATTTGGACCGCGGATGGTCCATCTCTACACCAAATAACATCCTTCACTGCCAAAAAAGGCCCACCTTCGCTACAACTTGTACTAATGACGTCACCAATGACGTCACACATGCTATAAATATCCCTGAAATCAGGGTCTATACTCCGAGAGCTACAACATGATACCCCACACGACGCATTCGCAACGCGGATGGTCCATCTCTACACCAAATACCTTCCTGCACTGCCCCAAATCGAACCGTGAATAGTCCATCTCGATCCCAAATACCTTCATGTACTCCCCGAAAATGACCACTTTACTTACTTACTACAACCAACTGCGCCTGCGCAGATTGACGCGACTTGCATTCAAAAACACGCCATTCTGACTCTACCTCACACAAGCTTCACTTTGACACCCTCCACGACCCATTCGGATCCATAGCGGGCCATCTCTACCCCAAACACCTTCAAAAGGCCCACTTTCGCTACAACTTGTACTAATGACGTCATCGATGACGTCACAGATGCTGTAAATATCCCTGAAATGGGGGTGTATACTCCGAGAGCTACAACATGACACATCCCATGACGCATTCGCAACGCAGATGGTCCATCTCTACACCAAATACCTTCCTGCACTGCCCCAAAAGGCCAAATAACATCCTTCACTGCTAAAAAATGCCCACTTTCGCTACAACTTGTACTAATGACGTCACCAATGACGTCACAAAACATCCCCCAAATCGGAATGTACACCCCGAGAACTACAAGATGACACCTTCCAGGACGCATTCGAACCGTGAATAGCCCATCTCGATCCCAAATACCTTCATGTACTACCCGAAAATGTCCACTTTCGCTACTACTCGTACCGATGACGTCACCGATGACGTCACAGATGACGCGAACATCCCCCAAATCGGAATGTACACCCCGAGAACTACAAGATGACACCTTCCAGGACGCATTCGAACCGTGAATAGCTCATCTCGATCCAGAATGTACACCCCGAGAACTACAAGATGACACCTTCCAGGACGCATTCGAACCGTGAATAGCCCACCTCGACCCCAAATACCTTCATGTACTGCCCGAAAATGTCCACTTTCGCTACTACTCGTACCGATGACGTCACCGATGACGTCACAGATGAGGCGAACATCCCTCAAATCGGAATGTACACCCCGAGAACTACAAGATGACACCTTCCAGGACGCATTCGAACCGTGAATAGCCCATCTCGATCCCAAATACCTTCATGTACTGCCCGAAAATGCACACTTTCGCTACTACTCGTACCGATGACGTCACCGATGACGTCACAGATGACGCGAACATCCCCCAAATCGGAATGTACACCCCGAGAACTACAAGATGACACCTTCCAGGACGCATTCGAACCGTGAATAGCCCATCTCGATCCCAAATATCTTCATGTACTACCCGAAAATGTCCACTTTCGCTACTACTCGTACCGATGACGTCACCGATGACGTCACAGATGACGCGAACATCCCCCAAATCGGAATGTATACCCCGAGAACTACAAGATGACACCTTATAGGACGCATTCGAACCGTGAATAGCTCATCTCGATCCCAAATACCTTCATGTACTGCCCGAAAATGGCCACTTTACTTACTACAACCAACTGCGCCTGCGCAGATTGACGCGACTTGCATTCAAAAACACGCCATTCTGACTCTACCCCACACAAGCTTCACTTTGACACCCTCCACGACCCATTCGGACCCATAGCGGTCCATCTCTACCCCAAACACCTTCATGTACTGCCCCAAAATGGCCACTTTACTTAATACAACCAACTGCGCATGCGCAGATTGACGCGACTTGCATTCAAAAACACACCATTCTGACTCTACCCCACACAAGCTTCACTTTGACACCTCACACGACCCATTCGAACCGTGATTAGTCCATCTCTAACCCAAACACACCCCTACATAGCACCCAAAATGCCTGTTTTCTATACTACGGCCAGACTGCGCATGCGCAGACTATTGAACACGGACGAACCATTAGCCCAGTCGGATGCTCCTGCACGAGAGCTTCAAAATAAGACCTCACTCGACCCCATTGGACCACCAGGAACTCACCTAGACTCCAACATGTCCACCCCGTATGGCCCTATACACCCATAGTCATGCAGTATAGGCCTATGGGCCTACCCAGGCCTCGGTGACTTTTTTCAAAAATTTCACCGATTCGCTCCGCAACACTTCCTATGGTGTTCTAAATGACGAGACGAGTAAAACGAGACCCCACAACCCTACCGCAAATGTATAGAAGTACGTTTCCCAGGGGACAAACATTGATCCTATACCCCAGTATGGAACTATATGGGGCTCGGTGACTTTTTTCAAAAATTTCACCGATTCGCACGGGGACACTTCCTATCATGTTCTAAATGACGAGACGAGTAAAACGAGACCCCACAACCTATACCGCAAATGTGGAGAAGTAGGTTTCCCAGGATGGTGCTATACTGCCCATACCCCATATAGGCATTTTCCCGTAATTTAGGATAAAGTCCGTATTCCGTATTTTTTCAGGAAATTTTTTACATACACCCACCCTGGAACTAGGGGGAGATAACTCTATTGACAGGCGAGCCCCGTTAAGCCCGGCGACCTATATACCCCCATACCCCATATAGGCATTTTCCCAGGTTTTTCGATAAAGTCCGTTTTCCGTTTTTTTTTCAGGAAAAATTTTACATGCACCCACCCCATTGCCTGAATGCCTCTTCACCTAGGCTTCACTTTGATACCTCACTCGACCCCATTCGACCATTAGGGGCTCCCCTAGCTCCAAAACGGCTATTTCCATACCCTTGGGCCACCGCGCATGCGCAGAATGACCCTAATTTAATCCCATACCCAGTCCATCAGATGCCCCTTCACGAATGCTTCACTTTGATACCTCACTCGACCCCATCGATCCACTAGGGGCTCCCCTAGCTCCAAAAAGGCTATTTTCATACCCTTCGGCCACCGCGCATGCGCAGAAGGCCGATAGTTCAACCCCGCGCCCAGCCCATCAGATGCCCCTTCATCTAACCTTCAATTTGATACCTCACTCGACCCCATCGGACCCTTAGGGCTCCCTAGCTCCAAACGGCTATTTCCATACCCTTCGGCCACCGCGCATGCGCAGAAGGCCGATAGTTCAACCCCACACCCAGCCCATCGACCCCACTTGGTCCATTAGGGGCTCCCCTAGCTCCAATATTTCATACCCTTGGGCCACCGCGCATGCGCAGAATGCCGATAGTTCAGCCCCATACCAGCCCATCAGATGCCCCTTCACGAATGCTTCACATCGATACCTCACTCGACCCCATTGGTCCATTAGGGGCTCCCCTAGCTCCAAAACGTCTATTTCCATACCCTTCGGCCACCGCGCATGCCGATAGTTCAACCCCACACCCAGCCCATTAGATGCCCCTTCACATAAGCTTCACTTTGATACCTCACTCGACCCCATCGGACCCTTAGGGGCTTCCCTAGCTCCAACACGGCTATTTTCATACCCTTCGCCACCGCGCATGCGCAGAAGGCCGATAGTTCAACCCCACACCCAGCCCATTAGATGCCCCTTCACATAAGCTTCACTTTGATACCTCACTCGACCCAATCGGACCATTTTATCTAGGGACTACTTTTTCTTCGCGGAAGCTTTTTCCCGAGACCGAATCACCGCCAGACATGACTGCATCACCGCGGATGAATACATTCTTGCATTCACTCACACCACCCACACATAGACCGCCATCTTGTACCCAGCACACATTGTACCCATTGACCCCAACACACACACGCCGCCATCTTGTACCCAGCACACACACATTAGGCCGCCATCTTGTACCCAGCACACACATTAGGCCGCCATCTTGTACCCAGCACACATTGTACCCATTGACCCCAACACACACACGCCGCCATCTTGTACCCAGCACACACACATTAGGCCACGCCCCCTCATCACGCATGCGCACCTCCCCAACCTCCCCCAATTGTGACGTCAGGTTCTGCGCATGCGCAGTGGGGAGCTGGGACCTCATTTTACGCTTTGTATACTACTTGTGTATCCTTTTTCAACCTACTTGCGGCAACTGCAAGAGGGAATTTCCAGAAATCAATACCACATGACTTCGTCAGCCAATCAGCTAAAGTCTACCGATGTAACCCCAACGTAACCCGCCATGTTCGAGTCATGTGATGTCCTGCTTGTTCAAAATTACAGATCCGCCACACCTCTTGGATAATACGAAAGTTATTAATACCTATATATTTTGTAAGCCCAGCGAATATCTGTTTCTGAAGTGGTATGAAAACCTGCAGATTTCTCGAGTCTGTTCTCCGCCGGATGAAGGCCGAACAGAATACGGTAAACATACTCCCCACAGCGCATGCTCCATTTCGCAGGCTCCATTATACATCCCTGTCTCCAATAGCGGAAGTTGATCTTTACTACGTTGCTATGACGTATAGGTGAAAACCCACGTACGCACGGTTCAGTTTGAATCCGGCCGAACAACTCCTTAAGTTTTGCACATGAGCGAACTACATTTCATATGCTCTGTCCAGATAAACAGGGAAAATAATCTCCAGATAATTCTTTTCAACGCTAGGTCAACAGAGGTATTATGCAGACTTGAAAAGTAATCGAAATATTCGGCAAACATTTATTTTACTATATATGATGTCACTTCCGGCGATGTGCGCGAAGGCCCCGAATCCGGTCCAAAAATCTGACTGGTGGCTGGGGCACTATTAGACCCCCAGCGAGGTGGTTGTACAGTAAAGTACCGGATATCGCTCGGCGATAATGGAGACACACGATTCGCAAGCCATCTTATGGATGGTGAAGTGTACGCAAATGGTATAAAAGGTTTTTAGTAGCTGCTGACCTGATCATAGCGCCTTCTGTGGCAGTACACTTACAACACGGGAGATCACTCCCAAAGACTTTGTCATTGGATACACACCAGTTTTAGCAATAGTTACATATGAACGGAGAGATTAATGACCAAGTTTACTGAATAAGACAATTCAAAGTTCAATGTCTCAAAGTGAGGTAAACGCGTTGAATCGGCTTTTGATATGAATTTATAACAGCATGTATCCGTTGATTTGTTCATTCTACAGCTATTACTTATTGTTGAACATGAAGATCGTGCACGTTGATTTACAAAGTCAGCGTCGGAGGAATGCGAAAGAAGGTACACGTAATAAATCACCTTATCATAGATAGGAGTGCCACCTGGGTTGTTTACAGAAACCCCTGGCTGAGACTATCGGCATGAAGAAGAGTACCATTTTGATAAATTACTTATATAGTTTGGTACATTTCTTATCTGATTGAAAACACTTTTCTGTGGGGAAGGGACAGTGCTAAATAAGGCATCCTCTACCACATTATATAGGCAGCCGTAAACATTAGTCGCCCTGGGCAGACTATGAACTGATAAGAGTCTGTTCACATGCACTGAGATTGGATAAATTGGATTCATGACGCCTTTCATTAGAAGCGCTCAGACTGCTTACTCTAACTGTAGAATGAGGACAGCCCTTGGATATCATATTGTACATATTGGGGGTGACACAGCCAGGCTAGTGTGCGCGCGCGCCTTCATTTTAGGTTTCATCGTGATGAAACCTCACAATCAGTAATCGACCGTTCACAGGCCCGGTTTGGGTCATAGGAAGAAGCTACCGTAAACAAACACACATGTTGGTCTTACAAACTCACAAACAAACTTTTCGTATTCTCACCCAAAGTCACATGAGAAAGAAGAGGAAATTCCACGTGAACATCGACAGTTACTGAGAAGAGAAGATGTCAAATGTCGCCACTGATATCAGGAAGACAGCATACTATGTTCCTGTCATCAAATCCTAATCTGTAATATTCGTATATCTAAGTCATTGTCCAGACTAATCAAATCAAATTGCTAATCAAGTTCCTGCAAATCAAAATTGTGTTCTTAACATTATTAATATTGATTATTTTATTTTTTGAATATTTTCTTCTTTTTTTCCTGTCGTTTTTAGGTGACATTGATTTCATACTGGGTTAATATCACTCCAGTTCTATTTTGCACTGAGTTTGGAGTTACTTACGCTGATAAACAGCTTGTATCACTGACGTCCCTACTCTCCTTGTCCCCCCCGCTGATTCACACCACCAAGTTCGCGCCTCTTGGCCGTAAGGGGGCGCTTTATCTGGTTACCCAATCGCCGTGCCGTAATAGCTCGGAGATAACCAGATTCCTCGTACTAACCACGATTGGCTAACTACCTCACGTGATCGAAATTACGTCATGACTTCATGATAGTGAGTTCACGACTCTCACGTAATGTGGAAGCCACGCCAATATTTTGACAGCGACACGTACGCCCTCTTCTCTCAAAGGAACTTTTCTCCGTCTTTATTAGTCAACATTGAATTCAAAATCTGAAACAATTGAACGGTGTTTTTACGTTACCATTCTGGGCAGCTTGATTTCCTTATATACTCATGACGATAAAGCGTGGTCAGTAGTATAGTCTACCCTTTTAAACCCGCATTTTGCCGGGGGAGATAACTCTTGCATTCACCTGGGGGCGCCACCAGCTCAATTGACCTGTGAACATGATAGGACATGTACTGACCTGTCTGTGGGGTTTTTCCCACAATGTCGTACACGGAGGTCACCGAAGACACACGGAGATGACCGAAGAGACACGGAGGTGACCGAAGACAATTTGTGTTTTATCTAGATTGGGTAGATAAAATGATTACTAGAAGTAGTGAACTTATTTTTCTACTTTCTAAGACAGTCGCCTCTGACTGTATGCAAATTAGCTGAACCACTGACAAGGTTGCGACTCATCTTCCTTGGTATATAAGAAATCCAAGGATCTTAAAGTATATACATGTGCATACTGTTCAATGAAAATGGTAATATCTGAAGACAGTGTGCCGAACACCTGGCTCCCCGAATTGCAACATTGTTGCACGTTCGCTACAATGTTGCGAAGATGTCACGGAGATCACCGAAGAGACACGGAGGTCACCGAAGACACACTGAGGTGACCGAAGATGTCACGGAGGTGCCCGAAGAGACACGGAGGTGACCGAAGATGTCACGGAGATCACCGAAGAGACACGGAGGTGCCCGAACATGTCACGGAGGCGCCGGAAGATGTCACGGAGGTGGCCGAAGAGTCACGGAGGTCGCCGAAGATGTCACGGAGGCGCCCGAAGAGACAAGTTGGGGTTTTCCCACAATATCGTTCACTTCCGAGTCTCTTCCAGTCTCTTCGGTCACTTCCCACGAAAAGACACGGAGGTGGCCGAAGACACACGGAGGTGGCCGAAGATGTCACGGAGGTGCCCGAACATGTCACGGAGATCCCCGAAGAGACACGGAGGCGCCCGAAGATGTCACGGAGGCGCTCGAAGAGTCGCGGAGGTGCCCGAAGAGTCACGGAGGTGACCGAATAGTCACGGAGGTGACCGAAGACACACGAATGTCACCGAAAACACACGAATGTCACAAAAAACGTATAAAAGTGGAAATTTTCAGGGTATTCATTGGCCTGCTTGACCAACCTGCTTCACCAGCCTGCCTGACCAGCCTGAGCCTGCCTCACCAGCCTGCCTGACCAGCCTGACCCACCCTCACCACAGCAGCTAATACCAGTGTAGCCTGGACCACTCTGACGACAGGAGCGATTTGCCTGAGCCTAACCAGCACCCGTAAGAAATGTTTTATATACATTTTTTTTTATTTATTTATTTTTGCCCAAAGTTCCCACTATCGCTACTACTCGTACGGATGACGTCACTGATGACGTGAACAGCCCTCAAATCGGGGTCTACATAATGTTTTATATTTATTTTATGGATACCCCCCTTTCAAAAAAATTATTAATGTTTTATATTTATTTTATGGATATTCCTCCCCCCCTTCGTTTCAAAAAGTAGTTTTTATATTTATTTTATGGAGCTAGGATACACCCCCCCGTTTCAAAAAAAATTATTAATGTTTTATATTTATTTTATGGATATTTTTTAGAGATGTGCGGGACCTCGTGTTAATTTTGTGCTCGATTAGAAGTCACCCTTTCGGAATGAATTGGTTGGCCCTGAAAAGGGTGGCCTTTTAGTTTTTGAAAGAGTAGCCTCTACTCCCGGAATCGTCTCGCCAGTTTGATATGCCTGATGGTGACACGTTTGGCGTGGATGGCGCACAAGTTTATATCCTCAAATAGACCGACCAAGTAGGATTCGCTAGCCTCTTGAATCGCCCCAACAGCCGCACTCTGGAATCGCAGAGCGGGCTTGAAATCCTGGGCGATTTCACGGACGAGACGCTGGAATGGAAGCTTACGTCTCTAAAAAAGCTTTAGGATTTTCCCTAAGAAGGTTCTAATGTGATCCTGAAAAATTAACGGAGTTTATCCACGGGGAAGTATGAATTTTTACGGCCAACCCCTCTACTGTCAGAACAGTCCATTCACGCTATAGACGGGCCGACCACTAATGTAGGGTGTTTACATCACGTGACTTAAGCAGGAGACCTGCCGCGAACCACGACATTTCACACAGTCAGTGCAATACAAAGGCGAAGTTTGCAATGTTCGTGATATAAAAGGCGCACAATAATTATATCGATATAAAGCTTACTCATTCGTTTTTCTATGTGCGAAGTTTAGTGAAAATGTAAGGGTTATTGATTCTGAAATGGACGATTTAATCTCGGAAGGTCGAGGCAAAAACAGCGCTCGTCACGATGGCACATGGATTTTTTGTGATTTTCGCGAAATCGGACATGAAATATATCATAAAATCCGGCTGCCAGAACTTACAGGCAGACATGAAATGTTATTCTAATCAGAATCAGTAAGTCCCAAATTGACTGAAACCGAATGTGCAAATTTTTAAACTGCATTTTAAAGAAAATATCCGCATTTGACTGAAATTTTCGAAAAAAACACACAAAAACGTTGGATTTTACGCTGTAAATCAATAAAATCGAGTTGTATAAATTTACACAAATAGCTGTGAATCACGGAAGTATGTACGAGGAAAAATAGGTAACTTACTATGCTTATCCATCTGGGAAACCGAACCGGCTTTTTAATCGAAAACTGGCACCACATTTCGAAAACGCCAGTGTGACGCAGGTTTTGTATACCAGCTGATTCAAACATCCGGTTCAATTCTCAACCTTTTGATTGGTCAATTGATATGTGTATATTTCGCAAAACAAAATCACAGTGGCTTGGGTGGTGTGATCATGCTGTCGGCTAAACAGTGTATTTATAGAGTTACATTGTTTGGAAACTACCATTTCTCAAATAATTTTCCCTATGTTTACATCGTTTGTAAACTACCATTTGTCAAATCATTTGAATACCTGCATTTGACAATAAAACGGAGGAAAAAAAAATAAAAAATAAAAAATAAAAAATAAAAAATAAAAAATAAAAATAATAAAAAAATCAAAAATCGGGGAGTAGTAGACAAAGGGAAAAGGTTAATTGATATGTGTATATTTCGCAGAAAAAAA
>JAVTVY010026006.1:0-10453 GCA_036873755.1 Hanleya hanleyi
GAAAGTGACGTGATAACCCTTGCGTGTGCACATTTTGCATTGATACACCAAAGTTAGTCAGAAAACTAAAAACGGACAAGTCGAGGCAATTTTAAATGCTTGATTTTCATATTTACGCGATGTAAATCGAAAATTGAAAATAGATTGTCAAATTTCAACTTTTGAGAAACCGAAAACGGAAATTGGTCAAATTTCAATTTTTGATTTTGAGATTTACAAAAAAAAACTAAAAACGAAAACTGACTGTCAAATTTCAATGTTTGATTTTTAGATTACAAAAACAAATAACGGAAATTGTCTGTCAAATTTCAATGTTTGATTCTTAGATTACGAAAACAAAAAAATTGAACTGAGCAAGGTTAAACAGACCAAATGCTTGACTGGAATACATTCCGACAACTTGGAAATAGCCGACCTGCTCACTGGACTGAAACGCAGGCCCAAGTTGACGTATTCTATAATGTGTGGAGACGGACAATGGTGGAAGGGAGCTGGGCATAATTATTTTTCTTACGTCTTGAGTTCGGGGGCTGAAAATTACCACACTATACCCTTGCGCCAATCTCTATCAGAAAATGTAACAGGAATCCGAAATGGCTGCTTTGATGCCACAGTGATGCCTTTTTTGAAAAAAAAGCATTTTTGGTCGATTTTTCGAATTATCTATTTCTGTAATTTCTCCGAAAAATTGCATTGTAAATCAGTAAATAATAATCTGATTAGAAATAGAAAATTTAAAGAAAAATGATGAAAACATCACTTTTCTGGTATTCCATCTGGCCGCCATCTCGAATTTACCCATGATTCTCTTCTCGTGGGGTTACTCAAATACGCTCAATATGACAAACTATAAAGTCCCGTAGATAGCGCAGAAAGTTTGTTTTTGGTCGGCGGGAGGCGGGGACATAATCCCACCCAGGCCTAGTAGGGTTAAGGGAGTGATGGGGGCCATAGAACAAACGCGACGCCCTATCAAGGTAGGGTAGTTCGAGAAACAGTTCGAGAAAAAAATTGATGACTGGAACATCATGCGGTTATGTTGTCCTCGAAACATTTGTTCCTCTCTCTTTTCATTGAAGTTGGATTTTGGACACAGACACTCTGCACGTCGGTTCCGTACGGCTTTTATAACAATATATACATAGTTTCAGTTCGACGATATATTAGCCTTAAATATCCAAATAGTATTGATGTAAACTGTCTTGGTAAAACACACGTGGACACTCCGGCCAGACAATTCCTCTGTGGGATTTGACAATTCCTCTGTGAGATTTGAAGACATATATAATCTACATGTTACAATGTAGACATTACAGGTACATAATCCACATGTCACAATGTCTAATTCATATGTTCACCATATTAGTTTCACAACTAACTGCTTATTTACAACTGCTCTATAACTCGAAAACTACGCATAATGATACTGGTCAGTGATACGCATTCAAGGAACAGTATACTTCATACTTACGAAACTTCGTACAAATTTATGTGGTATGGTTTAGGGATGTGCATATCCTATCATGAGAGGAAATATTATTTTTTGTCATATTTATGAAGATTTGGACTTTTCTGCATCTATTCCATTAAATAGACCATGTTCTTCACCTGACACTTCTGAAACTTCGTAAGTTCGATATGTGCATAACTTGTTTATGAGAATATTGATTTTTGTCAAAAGTTGGACCTTGTTAAAAATTTGCCTTACTATATGTATCACTCACATATCTATATTTCCTTTCTTGTAGGATTCGACTGCTACGTATGTAACCTTAATTTATGTTCCCGTAATACGACCAACACTAAGGAATGTCAGCTGTTGGAAGAGTACAATAATACACCGATGAACAACACTGAAGAGCGACGCAAAATATGGAACGAAATGGAGAAATTAGGCGGATGTACAGAGAAAGTA
Source organism: Hanleya hanleyi (assembly GCA_036873755.1). Lineage (NCBI taxonomy): Eukaryota > Metazoa > Mollusca > Polyplacophora > Lepidopleurida > Hanleyidae > Hanleya > Hanleya hanleyi. Next base: position 1,916 of record JAVTVY010026006.1, read on the forward strand.
GAGGGTAACTGCACCGCCTGTTCCAAAGTCCAGACTACCTACAGACGAATTCTTGATCGGGGATCTGTTAGAGGTATGTCAGGACACTTATCACTTTCTGAACGTACATGTTACGATTTGCCGATCTATTTTTGGTATTTGAGGCATTTTTTACCGGAATTTTTTTTTCTTTTTACTAAACATAACGCCACGAACCAAAATTGTATTTGTACATTATGCATTAGGAAGTTTGATTATTGTGGAAAAAACCTGGTTTGGTTCCGAGGCGTATTTTTTACAATGGGAATTCCTTTGGGTAAATCCCTCAAATTGATTAGGGTTGACTTTTTGTCAACAATAGATCCATTTTTATGCCATTTTTCTCGGTAGTCGTTCCGAATCTGTACTTGATTAAATAAACATCAAGAAAATTTTGATTTTGGCGGTTGTTGTATTGAAAAAAAACCCCACCTGTATTTATGTCACACACAGAGGAGTAGGAGGTAACCTGTTATTTTGATTGTTTCCAGTATTACACAGATAAAGCCAGGTATAGATCCAGAATAGTTCCATGTGGAAACAAGTGTCCAATGAAGAATCAATCTTATGCATCTACATGAAACCACTCTCGGCTCTGTATCTATAGATTTAACTCGTTACGCCTGTGCTGTGTTTCAGAAAGAACCAAAACGCTCTTCCACAAAGAACGAACCATTCTCCGAATGTATCGGAATATACTTTGTTAGTTGACAGAACTTACCTTGTCCCATAAAAAATGTAAAATCAGATTCATACTGCGTGTAGAATCCCAGACCTTCAAACCTTTTCCCTTGTTCTTCTTTTCACAGTCGACACTGTCCTGTCCAAGATCTGTGCAAAGGAGAGGCCGGAATCGGATGAGGATACTTGTCACAAATCCGGACCAAGATACGCCACGCGTCATAACTGTTATTGTTACGGGAACCTGTGTAACTCGGCCTGGGCGCTACAGAAATCTGTCGGTATTCTACACATAGCAGGACTTGCTTTATTATCTAGCTTAGTTTACCAGTTGAGCTAATATTCATTTTGTCGAATCTAGGAGTGAAAACCCATTTTGTTGGATGCCTTATTGGAGTTTGTGTCTAACTGTGTCTGATCTAATATATAAACAGACCCACGTAAGATCTGGTTTTAATTAGATTGGTAACGAAGAAGATTTGTGTTTGTTTGGTGAGAAAAACCTGAAGAATCTGCTTGTGTATCATTGTTGCCATTAGGAAATTTTATACTGTGGTGTTCTGTAGTTGTCAAACGAGTCATTGGAAATACAATGATGTGCACATGAAGATGCGGTATCCGACTTCGAAACAAAAGACATTTTTATCTGGAGAAACAAATCGAGCTTCTTTAAATAGACTCGTAACTGTCTAATTCCCTCAATATGTGATGGATATATTGGTTATCTACACATGTTTGTTGAACCGCGTTAATTTCTTGTCGGGTCCACAACTCCTGAACCATTGACTGTGTACAAGCAATTGTAATCGGATTTAAATCAGATCTAAAATAAACGCTCCCCAGCGGTATACCGCTGATCACATGAGCGACAAATAAAGATGGGCAGTGGTTTTGTAGACCTTTGTTCAATCCGTTTGCATCAGACTGAAACAATTGCTATCGGTACGCGTAACATAGTTTGTAAGGAATTTGGAAGGTCTTGTTTGATGCTTGCCCGGATGTATACATGTTTAGAATAGTTGTTTAAATACCTTTGATAGAACCATTAGAATGGGTCCCTTCAAGTGTAGTGTGTATTGTGTTGTGATAATTATGCACAAATCGGTTGAATATTGATAATCAGAGAGTGAATCCATATAGGGGAAATAGCTTCATATTGATCTATGGAAGGCTTGGGACAGTCACATCACCATCCAGAAGAAATCAACAACTAACCAGTATTGTTATATATGAATATTTACTTTCATTTTAAGCGGAATAAGACGTTGAAATTGCTTCGAAATCTCGCCCACCTGTGTTGGAAGTTATTTCGTGCCTTTACATGATAACTATATGACAGATGCAGTATGAGACGATATTTTGAGAGACCCAGGTAGTTTTGTTTTATACAATACAAAATAATAATACAACTCATGCAATTTCATATCCGCCCAGTTCACTGTTGATATACAAGCTTAAGAGGGATTTATACCCGAAAATCTGATTAATCAGATTGTCACACACATTGTCAGTCTTTTTGAGATTTCTTCTCAATAGCTTGTAGCATGCTCATGAAAATTAACCCATTAATTTAGACACGAGGAAGACATTGGAATAAGAAAAATGAAGAAAAAAAATAATGTCATATTTACATTTATTATGTACGTAAGTTTAGTGAATGGGAATGTCTATCGGGCTTCACTCAAGTATAATGCTGCACCAAATTGATCTTTATGGTGTCAATATAGAGTCATTCACCTGAGAAATGAAGAAATATGAAATGAAATATTAATATTGAAAATGATTTGTTTAATATTTTCACCTGTAGGTACTACATGAGGAATATAGTGGACCAGTACTATTGTTTGACACTTGCACATCTTTTTGATGCTGCATTTAGGGCTCTGATACTTAACTAGGTTAAGCCCGATTGACATTTCCATTGATTAGAATTACGTACAAAATAAATGTAAAAAAAAAATATTTTCTTTAGTTTTTTTTTCTTTTAATATTTTCCAAGTGTCGAGATTGATAAGTGGGTGAATTTTTCTGACCACACTCTGAGCCACTGGAAGAAATCGCCAAAAGTCAAGGGGTGGGGAAATTTGATTAGTCAAAGTTTCGGGTAATGTCCTCAAATTGGAGGCAAACATTCAAGCAGTATACAGGCATCATCTTTAACACCCTACTGAATCGACAAGTATGATTATAGGTGAATGCTCCAGTCCATTTGTCATGCGACCATGAACTGTAGGTTGGATCACTTCACATTGAAGCCGCATAACAGCTGCAATGTTATAATGAGGCAACATATGATTATATATCAGATATGTCGACAGTCCATGGTAGCTACCATTTGTCTTGGCAACAGTCCATTTGGCGAATCATTGGATCAGACGATGTGCTCTCTGTGCATCATTCACAAGTACATGTTGACCTACCATGGACTGTCGATCGGTCCGATGATGATACCATGGACTGTCGTAATATCAGACGGACAGAGAATAAAATATTAATGGTTCATATTCCTCTCAAACACACACAAGTGGAAGGAATCGAGAAATGAATGAGTCAGTGATACATGAGGCAGGTAGTAAGTTCCCACGTGTTCATTTTGTGCTCATTTCCTCACACTAAATTCGATGCTAATACCTACCATGGACTGTCTACCAACACCTAAAAACACCTCTCGCCGCAAAAATGTTTAAAATTTTTGTTAACTTGAAATAGTAATAACCCTACATTTGGTGACAATATAGTACGATATCTCTCCTTCAAAAAATGACTGGACACCAGTAACCATACCTGTCATCGATATGCTGAAAATCGTTCATTTTCGGCTGTGGTCACTGTTGTCTGGTCAGACACACGCCCACGCTTGATAACGAAAGCACCGAAAAACCTACCATTGACTGTGATTTGACACGTGACCGGCGGTTTTCACCTATAATCATACTTGTCGATTCAGTAGGCTGTTTAAACCATTTCATGGAGCGCAGCCTGAAATCCACGAAAGCTTAATTTAAGGAAGACGACCTTGAACTCAGCAAATATTCCGAAATTTGTTTACCATCTGACCCATCTCATACCATTGATTCTAGGGTAGCGACAGCCATCTTCAATATTATCATGCGATATCGGTCAAACCTTTTTTGTTAGTTACTCTAGAAGTATGACTTCATATTATTTGTAGAACCGCTTGCTCAAATTCTCATTCAGGTCAGAGTGAACAAGAATCCCATGTAAAACTAGCTATTTTCACGAACATTTTATTCTTGTGAGTATCAACATTTTTTAATGCAAACATAGCATGTTTTACTGCAGTCACATTTGTACATTTGTTATCAATTAATGGATGCACACCGAGATAGACGTATTCTGATCGATAAATACTGAGCATTGGTCTTCATCATAGTAAAGCTGTAGCAGTGACAAGAATGTAGAAGGGATATTCTGCTCAATATGCATTTTAATAATAAAAGATATATTTTCCGTTTTTATCCGTATTATGTTCAATGTTTGACTAATTGCCATACTCCGTGATTAACAGTGGTGCTATTATAGTGGTGCAAGCTCGTGGTATAATCAGTCTTCTGTTGGATCACAGGGACTCGATACCGTTCTTAATTGGTTAATTTTTATCATTTTGGGGAGTGGAGGTCGAGACTGCGAATAAAAAGGTACCATATCAACATAATTAATCAATTGACAACGAGCCCTTTGGAGTTGGGAGGAACACTAAGTCTGCTTTACGTTTATACATAATATTACAAATATAAAAATGCGAAAAGTTGGACTAGTTCCAAAACTGACTGCTCCACAGTGCTGCTAAACAAGCTCTGATTCTAATGTCGTTCTGACCATGTATATGCTGTGGGGCACAATATTTAATTCACCTGTGAATACGAACATGTTCAGTACAGGAGTTCAGAACATCAACATGTATAATGTACGGGCATTGCGGTACATAAGCAGCTTGTCGCTAGTTTAAATACAGTCTATATTATTAACTTATTATCAAAGTGTTTCGTACTTAACGATACCGTTTAAGCAATTTGGAATTGAACAACATCATTGACAAAGCATATAGCTTTCAAATACATTCGATAACATGTCCGTTGAACTAATCTTTATAATAATAGTTTACAGCCATCATACTCGCTATGCCAAGCCCCTTTAGAAGTTCTTTTATCCGGTCAAAAAGATCACGCGACATGGTATCAGCTTCGGATATTTTAACCCCTCGCGGTGCCCAACAGAGATTCTTCTGCTTGCGTAGGATTGGATAATGAGTCCACTACTCGGTCATCAATAGTCTAAAAAATCTTCAACCAAATTTGTTATATCTGTATAATTTCTGAAAGAGCATGATTATACCATCATTTCAAGACACACGACAGATGTTATTCAAGATAACCTGTGATCAGTAGAAGTTAAGCAGAGTACTCTCCCTTACTCTAATCCAGCTTTGTGTTTGTCTAGCTTCCTTCTGGAAAAAGCATGCTGTTATCATCCTTAGGTTGTTCTGATGAGAAATACAATTTATATGGTTGAAATTAAACGCAACATTAAAGGGGCGATGGAAAACGCTGCCGGCAAACTGACAAGAAGTCATATGACCCCACAGACAAATATATTGACTGCATATCTCTAAAAATATCACAAGAAACAAAAGAGATCCCCGTATTGATTTGTATCCCAGCAACGCTTTTATTGTAGCTCTCCATGTGGACCTCGTGAATGAGATGACCATGTACACGACCCCCAGCATCGGCTTGGGCGGTAATAGATTCAAATATCTCCAAGCAATAGCTCCATCAATTCATCTGATGGAAAATGATGAACTATGTGACAACGAGATAGAAACAAACGGCCCAAACGAAGGAATCTTTATAGAATGCATGTGGTAGTCTTGTCAAGTCATCTGATGAAATATGAACTCTGTTACCGCCAGATAATTAAAAAAACGACCCGAACGAGGGGCGTTTTATAGAATGCAAGTTCTTATTCAGAAGAATACCTGTGAGGCCCGACGCCGACCAAGCGCTGCATTCTCCACCATGTTTACAAGTCACAAAACTACAATCACAGAAGGCAAGCCTCGGATAAAACGCCTTCACCAGTAGAATCTCACCATATACAGGCAATAATTGAACGCAACATTAAAAGGGTGATGGAAAACTATGCCAACGTACTTGCAAGAAGTCTTATGACCCCACAGACAATATACTGATTACATATTTCTAAAAAACATCACAAGAACCAAAAGTGATTCCTGTGAGGGTTTATATCCCAGCCACGCTTTTATTGTAGATGTTCATGTGGACATCTTGAATGACATGACTCCACGGCCTCCAGCACCGGCTTGATCGGTATTAGATACAAATATCTCAAAGCAATGATGTAATAGCTCCATCAATTCATCTGATGGAAAATGATGAACTATGTGACAACGAGATAGAAACAAACGGCCCAAACGAAGGAATATTTATAGAATGCATGTGGTAGTCTTTGAACAGTATCAAGAACCTAGTATACAACATTATTGGGAATTTAATCTCGAGCATTCTCCTCCAAAATGGTTTAACTATCTTAGAAAATGCCGTATATAGTAGCAAAAATGATCATATTTAAAGTATGTGAGAGTAAGTTTAATAGAAATATTGTTTTGTGTCATTGGTTCGGAAACCAGTGGGTGAAAAAGCCCAAAACTGGAAATTGGGGTCAGCCTACCCGCTTTTTGTCAAATGTTCTTGCCGAAATTTAGTCGTGATATTTACGCCCAGACAAGGGGTATAACTGAGACTGTACCAAATTTACTCTCTGTCGTCGGTCGCTGCGAAGTTGAACTCTGTCGACGTCTACTCTATTATGAAATTGCACCGGGGCCATTCCTGCGCAACTGTGAAGATAGCCCTATTCGCATTATGAATCGCCTTTTATTCTTGTTCCTTTTTCAATTTCGGTTAATTTCCACCTAAAAATAAACACATTGTGTTGTATTATTATCAGTTTGGGCCCATTTTGGGTCTACTTGCATGTTTCACCGATCAGGCAGAACATCAAGATCCTCATGGCGTTCGTATGAACAGTCACAATCAAAGCGTGACTGAGATACGATACTGATCAGCGATACGGTTTTGACATTTTTGGAACATCATGATGTTTTGTCGGCATCGTTGAAAATTGTTGACCGCATCTCTCTTGCAGGAAAATATTCTGTGTTTTTATGTATACTAGGATGTAAACTATTGGTGCTAATGCTGTTATTGAATTAGGTCATTGGATTATGGACGCGGAAATTCTTTGATGGACAACGGCTGAATATTGAATGACGGACTAGACGTTTTTATTCATGAGTAAACTAAAACTAAACAGTTGACGTCATAGCTGACTTCTGTTTGAAGTGTCATTGGCAAATTGAAAGCTTTTGTAGCCCCTAGAACATTTAATTTCTAACTATTTTTTTTTTTTTTTTTTTGCTTGTTATCAGTTTCTATTGTTTATCTTCAAATCATAGCTTATTTGTGGCGATGGCAAAATCCTCAAAGCGGCGTATGTACAGATACATACAATGAAGAAATGCCAATGTCTGGCAACCACAGCCATACACATGTCTGATAAATGGTTCATACCAAGCAGATTGAAGGATGGCAGAGCATTGGCACGGTGGAGAGGTATAGTTGGAAGTGCTGGGAGTGAGAGAGGTAACATTCCCCCAGTCCTTAACTGTGCTTAAGCACTTGAAATATTCTAAACTAGTGTCGGACCGATCTGTAAGAAACAGCTCCAATAATTATGTCACAATGACGTCACTTGAGGTACAATATATATGAAGTCAATCCAATACGATCAATGCACTAATGGTGCATTCCACACCTAAAGTATGTGCGGCTAAATACAGGCATGGGTTCGGCTCTTCGACCATAAATAGTTGTAAAATCTTCAACAAAAACCCCATAAATGTATATATTTTCTGAATGAGCATACGCGTGACATTATTCCAGGAGACAAGTGAACAATATAAATTGAAAAGGAAAGACGTGTAATCCTCCTTAAACCTCCAACTTTTCTGAAAAACTCCATAAAATGTATGAAAATGTGTCAATTTCAACCCACCACCGAGAGAAAACGAATGAAAAGATTTTCTTTTTATGCATGTGAAATTGTTCCCCAGGGGGTCGACCTACTCGTTTTTTGTAAACTTTTATCTCCATAAAGGAATCATCATTTTCTCGCCCGGAAAAAGTGCATATTTTGACCTGCAAAATATTCTCTTCCGGGTACGATTAACTCTGTAGTGGCGCGTAGGTCCGGTAAGGCAGCAAATGTTATATACCCGTTTGGAGGAATTGTTACGTCCAACAGAATAGTATAATAGACATCAGTTAGTAAAAAGGGAAGAATTATCATGATGTACGGGCGGCCTTCCTTATGAAATTAGAGAGGAGCCACTTTGTGCGAAACCGTGGAAAGTGTGGACTGCACTCTAACATATTGTATTGTATTGTATAAGGATACAGAACCCTAACGGCCACTGCTAATTTGTCTACGATGCTTTCAATCTAGCAATATGAATATATACCAACATGAGTATATGCTGACAATGCAACCTGCAGTAACGTCAAGAGATACTAAATGGTTTTCATGTGGAAAAATCATCTTCAAAGCAGATATCCTGATAACCAGTATCTGTAGTACCATAATGGTAAATGTTCTAAAATATATCTGGACAGGAACAAATTAGCTATAAAGTACGGTGGCCCGTAATAAAGTCACACTCATCATCTAATGGATTGCTGTTTTTAATTTGAGCATGACAATTTGAACCCGCCCTCTGTACATGCCATTCGACAAATA